>MCFG01000213.1:0-118555 GCA_002104895.1 Anaeromyces robustus | reverse complement strand
CATTCCTTATAAATAACAGTAATTTTAATAAAATAAAAAAGCATAATAAAACAAATTTATTTTATTAATATTTAATAATAATTAGTATTTTGTATAAATAATAAAACCTTTAATATTATTAATATATTGTTATATAATCAATATATAATAATATATTATATTATATAATAATTAAATTTTTAAATTTACTTTTTTTTCCTCTTCTTTTGGCTTCTTTGGTTTTTTATTTATTATTATTATTTTTGAGGATAATTCTATTTTAAACACCAAAATAAACATTAATACTTCAACAAATATGAAATTTTTACTTTTCTTTTATAAAAAAAAATAGTTAAATATTAAAGTATATTAAATATTTAATATATAAATATATATTTAAATTTAAATATTCTATCTATGTATATATGTAATTGGCAAGAAATAAAAAATAAAAAAATAAATATTATATATTAGAAATTTTTATCAAATTTCAAATATACATGTAATTATTTATTGTTATTTAAATTTAATGTAATTATAGTATGTTTTTACTATTTATTAATTAATTATTTATTATTTTATTTATTATTTTATTCAATTTATTTTTTATGTTTTTTTTTTTTTTTTTTTTTTTTTTTTTTTATTTTTATTTTTATTTATATATTTATTTTATTTTATTTTATTTTATATATATATTACTTTTTTTTTTATGATTTTTTTGTAATTATTTATTTTTATAATTATTATGTTACAATTTATATTAATAATATATACTATATTGATTCATGTAAGGAAAAATATACAAATATATATATTTAATATAAAATGAATTATAATGTTTAAATAATTATTTATTTAAACATTAAATAAATAAATAAATATAATTATATTATAATTATATTATAATTATATTATTATTATTATTATTATTATTATTATTATTATTATTCATTATTCATTTTATTATTCATTATTCATTATTCATTATTAAGTATTATCATTATATATATATAAATATATATATATATTTAATTTTATATATCTACTTATATAGTAAATATTTTAGAATAATTAATTATTATTATTAATAAAAATTAATTACATCGACCATAGGCTTTTTGACAACCTTTACCACAATATTCAGATGTGTCTCCACAATATCCATACTGACTACAACAATCACCAGTATTACATGATCCATATTCAGATCCACATTTTCCATCTTGAACAGAAGATGTTGGTGTTACTTTTGATGTTGTACATACACCATATTTACTTTGACAACCTTCACCACAATGTTCATTAGTTACACCACAATAATTATATTGACTACAACATACACCAGCTTCTGAACAAGCACCATATTCTGGTCCACATTTTCCTGGAACTGTAGAAGTTGGTACCTTATTATTATTATTATTATTAGCAGTTGTAGATTTTTTAGTCGTGGTAGTAGATTTTTTTGTGGTGGTAGTGGTATTACATGGACGATTTCCAGCATGAACACCACATCCATGATATATTTCATCACTAGAATAAACAATATGTTTACCATTATTTGCTAATAAACAAGTTTCTCCTTTATATTTAAAAGATTCAAGATTACCATTTTCTTTTAAAAAATTTCTTATTACTGTAGGTGTATATTGAATACTTGAATTTTCACTCATATGTACAGCAATTATACCAGAAACTATTGGAGATGAATAAGATGTACCATCACAGAATATTGTTTTAAAATTTTTTTGTTCAAAATATACACCAACATGAGTAACAATTGGAGCATAAACGTCCACACTAGGACCATAATTAGATATTTCAGCAACTGTATACATATTATTATTAAGATCATAATTATTTATACCACCTACACAGATAACATTATCAATTTCACATGGAAGTGTTACATTAGAACCTTTTGAAAGATATTTAGAACTATTTCCAGCATTAGCAACAACAATAGCACCTTTATCAATCATTCCGTTAATAATTTTTTCAAATTGCTTATAATCGGATGAATTTTTCACAAATTCTTTTACAAAAGAAAAATTAACAACGGTTTTATTAGGACGAATTAATTTTTCATAAATATATTGCATTCCTCCTAATACATCTAAATCCGTATGTTTATTATCATCTATTTTATTTATATTAACAGCATAAATATTAGCACCTTTAGCAACTCCATGAACTAATCCTCCTGCCGTGTCAGCTAAAACTCCACCATGAGGGAAAGAAGATGAACCACAATTATTTTTATTAATATTAGTATTCGCTTGTCCATTATTAATATTAGCTACACATTTAGCAGTACGTTCAATAGTATTTGAAAATTCACTATAATCAAATTTAAAATCATTATCTAATAAAACAATATCAATTCCATCACCATTAAAATATGGATGGTAATAATTAGGATCATATTTATTGACAAGATTTTTATCATATTTTCCTTGTGAAATTAAAGATAAATGAAGATCTGCATTTTCTTGAACATTTAAACTTAACCAATGAGTTTCTTTTAAAATATCATATTTATTATAATAACTATTAGAAGTAAAATATTCTTCTGATTTAGGAGAACAATCATAAATATTATCTAAAGAACAAATTTTTTCTATTAATGTTTTAGAAAGATAAGTATATAATACAACACTATTTTCAACTGAAGAAACAGGATAAATATAATCAGAATTAGAAATAAAAAAATCTGATTGATTATCATTTCTTTTTCTTAATTTAGAAATAGTTTCTATTTCTTCTAATTTTTCGGGATATTGATAAGTATTAATATTATCAACAATTATATCATTTATTTCTTCAATTATTGATTTAATAAATATTTGAGATTCATCACGTTTTTCATATTTTATATCTGAGTAAATTTTAAATTCACCAAAAGTATTGTTAACAAATATTAAAAAATAATTTTCTTTATTATTTACTTTTTCATCATTATTAGAATATACAATATTAATTAATAAGAAAAATAAACCTATAAAATATGAATAATTCATTATGATAATAATAATATTTTTTTTATATAACAATATATATTATATTTTTTTTAATAATAATAATATTATTATTATTTATATTATTTTTTTAATCAAACTTTTATTTTTTATTTATTTCTTTTTATTTATTATTAATTTTTATTTTTTTTTATTTTTATTTTTTTTTTTATTTTTTTTATTTTTTTTATATTTTATTTTTTTGTATAAATTTTATTGTTTTTATACCCTTTTTTTTGTAATAATTTTTATATATAAAATTTAATATTAAAAATGTTGTAGTTACACAAAATACTCAAATTGTTAAATTTAATTAAAAAATTAACAAAAAAAAAAGTTTTTTTTAAACAAATTTCAAACTAATTATTAATAATTAAATAAAAAAATAAATAAATGATTAAATAATAATAAAAAAAATGATTAAATAATAATAAAAAAATAAATAAATAAATAAATAATAATAAATAAATATATAAATAAATAAATAAATAAATAAATAAGTAGATAAATAAATAAATAAATAAATAAATAAATAAATAAATAAATAAATAAATAAATAAATAAATAAATAAATAAATAAATAAATAAATAAATAAATAAATAAATAAACAAATAAGTAAATATTCATATATAAAACAAAAACAAAAACAAAAAAAAAAAAAATAGTATAAATTATTTAATGTATCAAATTTAAAGTATAAATTTAATTAAAAGTATAATAAATCTTTTTTTAAGTTTCCGTTCTTTCTTCATAAGGAATTTATTCCACATTTTATCCCATTTTAATAAATAAATCTTTTGTAAGGTTTCATCGAAATTCTGGAATCATTCGTAAATTGATGGTATGACTCATTTTACCATACAACCAATAAATTAAGAATAATAAATTATTATTCATAATTTTCTTAAAACAAAAAAAAAAAAAAAGTATTATATAATTATTATTATTACATATACATGATATACATGATAAACATTTTCACCCATTTATTAAATAATAGAAACATAAAAAAAAAAAAAAAAAAACAAGAATATTTTTTTTAAATTTATAAATATTATATATAATTTTAAATAATATATAATATAATTAATATAATATTTTATTTATTTATTTATTTATTTATTTTAATGAATATTACATAACTTATTATATTTTTATCTTTTTATTTACTTTTTTTTTTGTACATATTTGACATTATTATTTATACATTTCTTTTTTTTTTTTTTTTTTCTTCAATTATAAATTTATATTATATATATATTTTTTATTATGGAAATAAAATTTTCCTTAAAATATATATATAAATTTTAATCATATAATAATAAATTTTTTATTTATCATTATTTATTAAATAAAAATACTATAAAAATTAATAAATTCTTAAATTTATTTATTAACAAATATTTAAATATTTAAATATATATATATAAATATTTAAAAGGTTAAATTTAAATAAACGAAAGTTATTTAGAATTGAACAAATAATATATATATATATATATATATTATTATTATTATTATTATTATTATTTCAAAATTACAATTTTTATTATATATATATATATATTTTTTTTTTTTTTTCATTGAATTATTTTAAAAAATTTTTTTTTTTAAATAATGGGATTTTATTTACATCTACCATATTCAGGTTGACAACCTTTACCACAATGTTCATTAGTAGTATCACAATAACCATATTGACTACAACATTCACCAGCTACAGAACAAGCACCAAATTGTGGTCCACATCTATCTTTAACGGTAGAAGTTGGTACCTTTTTTTTGGTAGTGGTAGTCTTTTTAACGGTACTAGAAGCTTTTAATGAACAAACACCATAATCAGGTTGACAACCTTTACCACAGTGTTCACTAGTCGTATCACAATAACCATATTGACTACAACATTCACCAGCTACAGAACAAGCACCAAATTGTGGTCCACATCTATCTTTAACGGTAGAAGTTGGTATCTTTTTTTTGGTGGTGGTAGTCTTTTTAACGGTACTAGAAGCTTTTAATGAACAAACACCATAATCAGGTTGACAACCTTTACCACAGTGTTCACTAGTAGTATCACAATAACCATATTGACTACAACATTCACCAGCTACAGAACAAGCACCAAATTGTGGTCCACATCTATCTTTAACGGTAGAAGTTGGTATCTTTTTTTTGGTAGTAGTGGTAGATTTTTTAATAGTAGTGGTAGATTTTTTAGTAGTAGTATTACAAGGACGATTTCCAGCATAAACACCGCATCCATGATATATATCATCAGCAGAATAAACAATATGCTTACCATTATTAGCTAATAAACATGTTTCTCCTTTATATTGAACAGTTTCTTTAGAACCATGCTCTTTTAACCATGCTCTTATCATTTTAGGTGTATATTTAAGATTTAAATTTTTACTCATGTGTACAGAAATCATACCAGAAACTACTGCAGTTGAAAATGAGGTACCAGAAATAAATACCCTATGAACTTCATTATCTATAACAATAAAAACCTCAGCCAAATTAGGAGCATAAACATCAATACCTGGACCATAACCAGAAAATGGATCAATAGAATATAACTCATCATCTATATAGTCATTACATATATAACCACCTACACAAATAACATTATCATATTCACATGGAATACGTTGTGCTTTTCTTTTTGAAAGATAATCACCTTCATTTCCAGCACTAGAA
This sequence comes from Anaeromyces robustus, assembly GCA_002104895.1. NCBI lineage: Eukaryota > Fungi > Neocallimastigomycota > Neocallimastigomycetes > Neocallimastigales > Neocallimastigaceae > Anaeromyces > Anaeromyces robustus. The sequence goes on along the minus strand of MCFG01000213.1, from coordinate 112,861 downwards.
ACAATAATACCACCCTTTTCAACGATTGCATTTATAATATTTTCATATTCTTTATATACACTACTATCGGTAGTATAAACTGTCGATAATGATATATTAATAACAGTCTTATAAGGAACAATCAATTTTTCATAAATGTATTGAAATCCTGCCATAATATTAACTTCATCCGTTCCTCCATCACTACCCATGGGTAATGCAATACCAAAAATATTAGATTCTTTAGATGCTCCCATGTAGTATCCTCCTATCTCGGCAGATATAATTTGTCCATGATCTTCAGACAAATCGCCACATTGTAAATTCTTATTATTTAGTTGAAAGCGACCATCTTTGACTGTGCCACATTTAATAATACGTTCAGGATTATTTTCAAATTCATAATAATTGAAATTAAAACTACTATCCATAATAATAATATTTATATCTTTACCGGATTCGTATGGAAAATAATAAGTCTCATCATATTGATTTACTAATTTTTTATTATACTTTCCTTGTGAAATTAGAGATAATTGATGTGGTACCAATTCCTGATACATAAAATCGTCCCAACCAGTCTCTTTAAGAATATCATCCGCATTATAAACTGTATTTAAAAAGAATGAATTTTCAGAACTTGAAATACAATCTTTAATATTTTTTAATGAACAAATTTCTTTTACTAATTCTTTAGAAAGATAAGTATATAATATGGTACTTTCTTTAATGGAAGAAACCGGATAAATGTAATCAGAATTAGAAGAGAAGATATTTGATTGATCATCATTTCTCCTTTTTAATTTGTTAGAATTTTCGAATTCTTCTAATTTTTTAGGATATTGATAGGTGTCAATTTTATCCTCAATTATGCCATTGATTTTATCAATTAATGATTCAATAAATATTTGAGATTCTTCACGTTTTTCATGCTTTGTATCGGAATAAATCTTAAATTCACCATAAGTATTATTAACAAATACTAAATAATAATCTTCTTCATTTTTTACTGCTTTATCATTTTCAGAACATACAATATTAATTAATAATAAAATAAAACTTAAAATAAACGAATAATTCATTATTTATATATTTATCTATTTTTATTTTATTTATTTTTATATTTATTTTTATTTATCTATTTTTTATTTTATTTATTTATATATTTATTTTTATTTATCTATTTTTATTTTATTTATTTATATATTTATTTTTATTTATCTATTTTTTATTTTATTTATTTATTTTTATTTATTTATTTTTATTTATTTATTTTTTTATATTTTATTTATAATTATAAATATTATTAATTTATAATTATATATATATATACACTTTATATATACAATTTTTCTTATATTTTTTATATTTTTTATATTTTTTTTTTTTTTTACTATTTTCTTTTTTTTTTTTTTTTTTATTTATATATTTAATTTTTTTTTGGAATGATGTTCTATTATGTTTCTTTTATACTTTTTTTTTTATTATTAAATAAAAAATCCATAACAAAACCGATTTTTTGTAAATTTGTAAAAAATAAATTTTTTTATAGATTTTTTATTTAAATTTCTTTTTTTTTTTTTTTTTTTTAAATTAAAAAAATATGATCTTGACCTTTTTAGGAATTTTAGAAATATTAATCATAAAAATTTAATTATTAATTAATTTAATGATTCAATGATATAACATTTGTTTACTTTTTCTATTTTCCATAAAAAAACTTAAATTCATTTTCTATTTCCTTTTTATTAACTAAAAAAGCTTAGAAAAAATATTTATTGAAATAAAATTTATTGGATCTTTAAATATAAAGTTAATCTATTTTAATTATTGGATTAAATTGCCTAAATTAATATATTTAAATATTAAATTTATTTTTTTTTTAAAAAAAAAAAAAAAAATTTCATTTTATTTTCATCATAAACATAAACATAAACATAAACAATTATTTATTGTAAATGTAATAATGTATCCATAATAACTAAATAATAACTAAATAATAACAAATAATAAAATATTATAAATATTAAAAATAATAAAAATAATAAAAATATTTTTATAGAAATTATATTTAAACCTCTTTAATAATAATAAAAGTAATTTTTTTTCTTTTACTTTTTTGATATTTATATATAATTAATATAAAAAAATAAGAAATATTAATTGTAGAAAGATTATATAAAATCTTTTTTTTTTTTTATAACTAAATTATTTTTATTATTATAATAACAGTAATTATTAATATAATATTTACTGTTATTTTGTTGATATTACCATTTTTGAAAATATTATTCTTATTTCTATATTTCTATATATAAAGTATTATTTATTAATTAAAAGCTTTTATTATTGTTTGAATTTAATTACAATAACTACAAATTATTTAATATTCTTTACTACAATAATACACAATAAAAATATTTACCTTAGAAATAATATTTTTATTACATCTTTTCTTAATTTTTGATTTTTATTTTTATTTTGATTATAATATTGAATTCATTAATTATTTTTTCAACAAATATTTTGTGATATTCTATCTTTTTTTTTTTTTTTTATTATTTTAGTTTAAATAATAATAATAATAAATAATAAAAACGAAATATATGAAAACTTCAAAAAATACACAAATAATTTAATATTTATTTATATATTTTCTATTTATTTTAATATTTTTTATTTTTTATTTTTTATTTTTTATTTTTTATTTTTTATTTTTTATTTTTTATTTTTTACTTTTTATTTTTTGCTTTTTATTTTTTGTTTTTTGTTTTTTTATTTTTTATTTTTTATTTTTTGTTTTTTGTTTTTTGTTTTTTTATTTTTTATTTTTTTTTTTTTTTTTTTGTTTTTTATTTTTAATTTTATAAAATATAATACTTAAAACATTTTAATATTTAACAATAAATAAAAATATAATATTTAACTAAAAAAAAATGTTAATTTACGTAAAAAATATATATGTTTTTTAATAAATAAATTTTTTTAAATGCGAGGAAATTATTTTTCTCTTGTATCAAACAAGAACATTCTATTTCAAAGTTTTATTAAAAAGTTTTATTGTTTCAATTCATTTAAATTAAATTATTTACCATCTAGACATATTGTATATCTTTTCAAGTACAGGATATACTTCATCAGCTACAAATCCATAGAAATATTGATATGGAAGTGAACCAAGAGTTTCATATCCAAGTTCTATATCTCTACCTGAAATAATACCATAAGCTATTGGAAGTTCTTTTTGTAAAAGTTCCATAACTTCATCATCATCTGCAAGATCTAATAATCTAGTTTCTGGACCATATATTTTTCTGTAGTCACTAGATGGCATATAACTGATTTCATAATCACCGGCTAAAAGTGTAACTGTTCCATCTTCTTTAATTTCATTAACATTTATACCAGTAGCATTTAATTTTGAAGTACTAAATCTTGGTAATGTAACATCAGCTTTTCCACTAAATGGAACACTAATATTAAGGGTAAGAATACCATCTTCAGCAATATTCCAATTTGATTCATATTTACCAGAAGCAGTAATGATCTTGGAATTGAAATATCTAAATTTCATGATTGGTTCTGGTGCAATAATTGCAGTCTTAAAACCTGGTGATGATGAACGAATTCCACCAATATATTCATACATAAATTGTACTACAGTACCGTAAGAATAATGATTAAGTGAATTCATACCTGTACCTGAAATAGAACCATCTTCTAAAAGTGAATTCCATCTTTCCCAAATAGTTGTAGCTCCAAGGTTTACACTATATAACCAACTTGGGTAAGATTCATTAAAGAAGAAACGATAAGCCATATCTATTTTTCCAATCTTTGAAAGAGTTGTTAATAAAAGTGGGGCACCAACAAATCCACATTTAATTTGATAACTATCTTTTCTAAGTCTATCCATAAATTGATTAATAAGTTTTTCTTTATTAACATAAAGATCAAAAGCAAAAGCAACAATATATGAAGCTTGAGTATCACAAGATAAACGACCTGTAATTGAGAAATATTCATCTAAAACAGCCTTTTTAATTTTTTTAGCAAGAGTTTCATATTTTTCTTGATCATCCTTCTTTCCAAGTAATCCAGCAATTTCAGCAGTTAATACTGTTGAATGGTAATAGTAAACAGATCCAAGATAGTCATCATTGGTACCACCTTTATAACTTTGTTCTGTAATTCCATCTAATCCTAACCAATCACCAAATTGGAATGGTAGTAAAAAGAATCCCATATCCCCATTTTCTACATCATTACGATGCATATATTCAATCCAACCTTTCATCATTTCATAATGTTCTTCAATATCATCAAGTGAACCATAAGTATTATAGATAACATTTGGAATAATTATACCAGCATCTCCCCAAATACTTGCAACACTAACTGTACTTATTGGAGTATGTGGAATATAACTGGATATACCACCATCATTACGTTTTGCATCTAAACCTAAATCACGTAAAAATTTCTTATAAAAGGCTCTAGTATCCATATTATAACTAGCTGTTTGTGAGAAAACTTGGGCATCACCGGTCCAACCTAAACGTTCATCACGTTGTGGACAATCTGTTGGCATATCAAGGAAATTAGATTTTTGACCCCATATACAATTTTGGTAAAGACGATTAATTTTGGTATTACTAGTTTCAATAAAACCTGTACGTTCCATTTCTGAATAGAGTACATTGGAACGTATTTTATCTAAAGTAAGTTCTGTTGATTCAGGCCAACCTTGAATTCTAAGATAACGATAACCAAAGAAAGTAAATCTAGGATGAATTGTTTCTTTTCTACCATCAGATTTATATACAAAACGAGAACGTGCTTCACGATAATTTTCATTATAGAAATTACCTTGTTGTAAAACTTCACCACAATCTATGGTAATAACTGTACCTTCTGGGAAATCAGCATCAAATTCCATTACACCAGCATGATTTTGTCCAAAATCAATAACAGTTTCACCTTTTGGTGTAGTAATAATTTCTTTTGGTTTAAGTACTTTCATAACTTTGACTGGAAGACTATAACGATCAAGTAATTCACGTTCACCTTTTACTTCAACAGCAGATCCCATTTCTGGATTACCTACAGTTCTATCTAAATCTTCTCCGTAATAAATACCTGATTCTGTTACATCACTTTTTAAAACTTTCCAACTAGAATCACTACTAATGATTTCTTCAGTACCATCCTTATAGGAGACATGAAGTTCAGCAATAGCTTCCATTCTTTCACCAAAATTGTATCCACCATCAATAGCAAATTTACTCATATACCAACCTTTTCCTACTTGAATATCAAGGGTACTATCTGTCTTAAGTTGATCAATAACATCAAATGTAATAATTTGCATTCCAGTAACATAATCATTAATATAAGGAGTAAGATTTTCATCACCTATTTTTTGTCCATCTAAATAGGCTTCAAATACACCAAGACAACTTACATATAATCTAGCTTTAATTGGTTTTTCTTTAAGTTGAAGAACTTTTCTAAAGATAGGATGATAATCTGCACCTTCTTCTGCTGCAATCCATTTACCTGTCCATGTTTCATTCATTTTTCCTGTTTCAAAAAATTGAGTTTTTGAAGTAGCCGTTTCCCCATTATCACCTGTGATAGTAACTTTCCAGAAATATCTAGTTCTTGGTTTAAGTTTAATATCTATCAACTCACCAATTTGATCTAAATCTTCAGAATTTTTCTTAAAAATAACATTTGTAAATTTTTCATCTTCAGCAACTTCTAATATACCATTTTTTAATTTTAATGCCTTGGTATCTTCTACATTCCAAGATGCAATTAACTTATTATAATCAAAACCTAATGGATTAACTATACCATTTAATTTTAATCTTGTAATTTTCATACCATTTTCAGATGGTGTTTCAACACTTTCTGATGGTGTTTCAACAGTTTCTGATGGTATTTCTACACTTTCTGTTGGTGTTTTAACACTTTCTGATGATGTTTCAGCAATTTTAGTTGTGGCTGTAACTATAATTTTTTTGGTTTTAGTTTTAGTTTTTTTTGTTTTTATTGATTTTGGTAATATACAACACTCCGAATGGGAATGATGACATAAATTTTTCTTTATACTACCACCAGATTCAAAACAATCTTTAGTTGATATACATACACCTTTACCATGATAACATTTCTCGTTAACTTTAGCAAAAACAGCTTGACTTGCAATTAAAACTAATAAAATTTTTCTAATCAACATTTTTTTTTAATTAATTATCATATTTTTTTCAAATAATAAATAAAAAAAAGTAATTGTTAAAATTAATATATGATTGAAAAAAAAAAAAAAAAAAAAAAAAGTGAATTTTTGATATACTTATATATATATATATATTTTTTTTTTTATAAATATATTAAAATATATTATGACATATTATTAAAAAATAATTAATGTCGTTTATTTTTATTAAATTTTATTATTTTTTATACTTTTTTATTATTTTTTTTTAAAAAATGAAAAAAAAAAAAAAAAAAATAACCGTAACTTTCTAATTAATATTATATTATATGAAAATGTTATTAAATAAGGTTTTTACTTCAATCAAATTGTAATTTAATTATATAAAAAATTTTTAGTGTAACTTTTATTTTAACTTAATTTTATATAATATAAATTAAAGATTACCATTTATCATTATTCATATTATATCTTATTAGTATATTAAATATTTTTAATATATAATTAATTATTAAATATGAATTTATATTTAAAAAAAAACGTGCTTAGAAAACTTTAAATATTATAAAAATAGAGTAATTTAGTTATTTAAAATATCTTTAAGGATTTTAATTATCAAATGAAATTTTAAGATAAATAAATTTTCTTGTTTTTTTTTTTTTTTTGTTTTTTTTTTTTGTTTTTTTTTTTTTTTATATTATTGGTATTAATAAATTAATAAATATCCTTAAATTTTTTTACCTTAATATTTTATTTAATGATATTAATTATCATACCCTTAATATATTTTATATAAACAATAAATAATAATAGTAAATAAATATTATATAAATTGTTATAGTTATATAAATGTTATTTTTTTTATATAAATCTTTTATATAAAGTAAATATACTTTAGATATTTAATAATTATTATTATTTAAATATCATTTTTTATGTAAAATAATAATAATAATAATAAATAATAATAATAAATAATAAATAATTACTATTGAATAAAGTTTTTTAAATTATATATCATTTGATTTTTAATATCATATATTACTCATTATATTATCAAATATAATGTAATATTATTTATATATTAAACATAATGTATAATAATTATTAAAAAAAAAGTTAATCTTTTTCTTTTACAATAAAATTAATATGTCAAATTATAAAAGCTTTTCATACCTATAGCTTTTTCTTTACTTGGTTGTAGTGATGAAGTTTCTATGAAAATTGTTGGAATTGGTTTTATAGTTTTTGTTGTTCAAGATGTTTTCTGTACAGTTCTTAATTCATCATCAGATGTTGTATTTAAAGCTATAGCTGAATATTTAAAATAGAAAAAAGAAGGAAATTTTCTTCCAACATTCCTTGGAGGTAAAACTGTACTAGAAATTTAAAAGAAAAAGTCAAAGAAAAGCAAAGATAATAATGAAAATGAAAATATTGATATAAAAATTGAAGGTAATACAGATTTATTAAAGTTTCTAATATAGAAGAAAAAGAAGAACTACGGTAATAAAAATAATTGGAAAGAAGAATAATTTTTAAAAATTAAATCCTATCTTTTTCTCATTTTTTTTTTTTTTTTTTTTTTGGAAATTATATTATAATAATAATATATTAAATTAATAATAATAATAATAATAATAATAATAATAAATAATAGTATACCATAATAAATTAATTTATCATTATCTATTATAGTAAAATTAAAAACCAAATAATAAAAACCAATAATAATAATTTTATTTTACAATAACTAAAAAAAAAAAAATTGAATATATAATTATTAACATAATTATTAACTCTATTCAATATTAATTTACGCTTTATAATAAATAAAAATAAATTAATTATGAATGTAATATACAAAAAATTAAATACTTTAATATAAAATTTAATAATTAAATTGAAGTACTTGTATGTGAAAATAATAATAATAATAATAATAATAATAATAATAATAATAATAATAATAATGATAATGATAATGATAATGATAATGATAATGATAAAAGTAAAAAAATTTAATAAATTATGGAAGTAAATATTTATTTATAATAATTGGGTAAAAGTTAATTTATTATTATATTTAATTACTTATATTTGATAATACCCTATAAAAATTTATTATCTTTTAAAATATTATTTCTTAATAGTAAAAGAAGTAATATATATATTTATTTATATGACGATATATATATTTTATAATATTGAAAATATTTATTAAATTTATTAATATTAATATTGGAATTATAAATTTATGATTATTTTTTATTATAAAAAAAAGTATTAAAAATTTTTTTTTATATATAATTATTCATTATAATGTAATTTTTTTTTTTTTTATATATTTAAATAAATATATAAAAAAACATTACATTATAATGAATAATAGTCAATATTAATGCTAATCATTATGAAAAATAATGAATGAAATTAATATGTTTATTTTTTTTTTTTATTTTTATTTTTATTTTTATTATTATAATTATTATTTTCTTCTTTAATTATTAGTATTTTTTTATTTTCTTACATTCTTATAAATTATTATAATGTCCTTTACATGATAAAAGAAAAACTTTTTCACCATCCACTTCATATACAAGTCTATTATTCTTATCTATTTTTCTTGAATATAATCCTTCTAAATCGGCTGTTAATCTTTCCACTCTTCCTAAACCTCTGAATGGATCTATTTTAGTCATTTCAATTAATTGTAGAATTTTATCATAAGTAATTGGATTATTTTTTTCCCAATTTTTCAATTGTTTTTCATACTTATCGGAAGGATTTACTTCCCATCTTCTTAATGGAAGATCATTTATTTCAATTATTTTGGAATCGTCTTTTACTTGATCATTAGATAATAAACTTAATTCTTTAATTTTATTTTCTAATATATCCTTTATAGATTCATATCGATTATATTCTAATATTTTTTTCTTTTTTTTGTTTTTAGCATTATTAATTTTTTCAATTTTTTCATTTACAATATCTAATGCCGTTTTATTGAACTTATCTCTGGTCGTTATTTTCGCTCTATTTTTGATTAACAATTTTACTATTCTAAGATATCCATTTTCGGTTGCATATTGTAATGCTGTTCGGTTGAAGCTATCAGATGAATTAACATTTATTTTTTGATTCAGTAATTCTTCAACTACATCAAAATGTCCCATCTTCGCTGCTGTAATCAATGCTATACCTCCTTCAATAGTTTTAAAATCTATATCATTTTTTATATAGGATATTAACCATCTCATAACTTCAAGATTTCCCTTTTCTGAAGCAATTACTAAAGCAGTCTTTCCATTCTTATTTCTTGTATTTATAGCTTGGAAAAGAATTTTATCATCAGCATTTATTTCTTCTATCAATGAATCCATTCCATTGACATCTCCATCAGAAACCAACTTCAAAAATTTCATTTTGATTTCTTCGATTCTTGGATAATTTATTTCTTCGGTAATGGACTCAACTTTTGTTTGTGCTTCTATTTTTGAACGAATTAATCTAGAAATTCTATATCGATAGGTTCTATCTGCACATTGTAATGCTGTTTCACCTTCATCATTTTCAATATTAATATCAATATTTGGTAAATTTAATAATAATTCAACAATTTTGGGGTATCCTGCTTCAACGGCAGATATTAATGCTGTATATCCATTTAAATATTTTGTGTTAACATTAGCATCAGCACCATGTTCCAATAATAATTTAACTATTTCTTCATGTCCGTTAATCACTGCTTCAATTAATGCTGAACCTCCTTCATTATGTTTATTAATATCAATCTTTGGATGCTTCAGCAATAATTCAACCATTTCTTTTTGACCTGTCATTGACGTGCACATTAACGGTGTACAACCATTGGAATCTTGTAAATTAACATCAATCTCTGGTTGTTTTAGTAATAATTCAACCATTTCTTTATTATTTATTGATAGTGCATACATTAAAACAGTATCTCCATATTGATTTTGTAAGTTAATATCAATATCATCACGTTTTAACAACAATTTTAAAATATCTATATTATTTCCGAATGCTGCAGCATTCAATACATTTAAACCGTTTATGGTTTCTAGATCAAGTCTTTTTTTGGGATGCTTCATCAATAGTTCAAATATATCTTTTTCTCCGCGAAATGATGCTATAATTAATGGAGTAAAACCATTAGCACTTTGTATATTAATATCAGTTTTTGGATTTTCAAGTAATAATTTTGTTATTTCTATTGCTTCGCTCTTTAGTGCCTGGAATAATGCAGTAACACCCAATTTTCTTCTTTGATTGACGTCAATATTAGGATGTTTAAGTAATAATTTAGCTATTTCTATATGTTCCTCCTGTATAGCTAATGTAAGAGGTGTATATCTATTTTCATCTTCCCATACTGAATTAACATCAATCATTGGATGATTCAATAACATTTTTACCATTTCTACGTTATTATTTCGTGTTGCAAAAATTAATGCTGAACTACCTCCTTTATCCTTGAGATTTACATCAATATTTGGATGTTTCAATAATAATTTAAGTAATTCTTTATAGCCCTCTGTTTCTACTAGTTGTGACGCCACAATAATCAATGCTGTACATTTTCCGCTATCTTTTCGATTGACATCAATGTTTGGATGATTTAATAATAATTTCATTATTTCTTTATTACATATTTGTGCTGTATAAGTTAATGCATTAGCTCCATTATCTGTTTGTAAGTTTACATCGATTTTTGGATGATTCAATAATAATTCAATGATTTCCCTATTATTTTGACGTATTGCATATATTAATGCTGAAGAGCCATTAATATCTTTAAGATTTACATCAATTTTTGGATGATTCAATAATAATTTAATTATTTCTATTTGATTCCTCGTTCCAATAAACTCTGACAAAGCGGTAATTAAAGCTGTAAAACCTTGATCATCTTGTCGATTGACTTCGATTTTTGGATGATTTAACAAGAGTTTAACAATTTCTTTATGACAATTTTGTACTGCATATATTAATGCATTGTTTCCAATATTTGTTTGTATATTAATGTCGATATTAGGTTGATCTAGTAACATCTTAAATATTTCTATATGATCATCTTCGGAAGCACACATTAAAGCTGTAGCTCCATCAATATCTTGTATATTAACGTCGATATTAGGAAACTTTAGTAATAGTCTAACTATTTCCTTAGAGCCAATTAATGCTGCACATCTTAATGCAGTGAATCCAAATTCACCTTGCTTATTAACATCAATGTTAGGTTCATTTAATAATAATTCAACCATTTTTACGTTACCATCATTTGCAGCACGTACTAATGCTAAACACTCAGTTGAATCAGGACCTATAGTAATTTTTATTTTTGCATTAACATTTACAGGTTCATTTTCCAGCATCATCTTTGCTTTTAAATAATTTCTTGTGAGAATACATAATATAAATTCTTTACTAACATTTTGAACTTGTTGATATAGATCTTTTAACCTTTTATATACCTTTTTGGAAATTACATTTTTAACCAAATTTAAATCAGCATCATTTTTTAACAATAAAAATATTTTTTTAACATCACCTGTTTGCGCTGCAATGGCCAATGCTGTCTTTCCATTTTTATCTTTTGCATCAATATCGATAAGTCTATTTCCTTCAGTATCTTTGACATTTAAAATCATTTGCATGATATCATAATCAGCGTCTTTTGTTGCACACATCAATATTGTCCACCCGTCTGAATTTTGAGGAGAATTGAAATCCTCTTTTTTTAGTTGCAATTGAGATATTTTTGATATCCATTGTTCTTTATCATTTTCCCCCGACATCAAATTCTATGCTTATTCAAACTAAAGAAATTTTCAAATAATTATTTTTTTTTTTTTTTATTTTTTGTATTTATTTTAAATTTACATATCGGTTAATACAATTTATACATTATTAAATATATAATAAAAGAAAAAAAAAAAAATTTAAAATTAATTTTAGTGAATTAATTATATTCTTTAAATGGTAAATTTTTTATTTTATTTTATTTTATTTTATTTATTTATTTATTTATTTATTTATTTATTTATTTATTTATTTATTTATTTAATTATTTAATTAATTAATTAATTAATTAATTAATTATTTATTTATTTATTTATTTATTTATTTATTTATTTATTATTGTTCTAACATTAATAAAATTGATCATTCATTTTACTTAAAAGTAAATATATTACATAATGATAATATTATAAAAAAAAATAACAATAATATTCATAAATAATAAAGAATACAAATTTTTTACCTCAAAAAAAAAAAAAAAAAAAAAAAAAAAAAAGAATTAAAACACTACAAAAAGTCTGATATATTATTAAATTCAATATGGTATTCGTTTGAATGAATAAATAAATATGAGCTGACAGTACTTAAAATTGAATTTATATAAAATCTTTTGAATATTATAAAATAATTGATATATTAAATAATTAAGGCACAATTTTAATGAATAAATTAGCTTATATATCGTAATTATATTCTTTTTTTTTTAAATCATTTAACTTATTGAATATTAAAGTAAAAAAATTTTAAAATATTATTTAATATCTCTACTCCTTATATATAGTTTTCTTCAATATGCCAATACTTTTTATTGATATAAAATGAAAAAAAAAAAATTTGAAATGGTTACAAAAATGTATGATTTATTAATAATAAAAAAGAGTAATATTTTTTTTTTTTTTTTTTTTTTTTTTTTTTTTTTTTTTTTTTTTTTGTATAAATTATTTATTTATTTATTATTTATTATTTTAATTAATAATTAATAAATAATAAAGAATATTAAAAATTTTTTATAGCACACAATTTGTACCTTTATTGAGTTTAAATATTAATATACATGAATCATAAAAAAAAAAAAAAAAAAACACATAATAAAAAAAATGATGCTAATAAGAAAAAAACCAGATAAACATTATAGATAATAATGAATAATACTGAAGGGTATAAAGTAGTACAGTAATACATATAAACAATAAATTCATACTAGCTATTAATTTTACATATAGAATTAAAGTAAAATTGATCTATCTTATTACACTTGGGTAGGTAATAGGATCGGCATTTGTCCTACCCTACTAAGATGTCCTACTGTTTTATTAGCATTGACGTTCCTGAAGAAGTTAGTTTTGAATTTATTGAACAATATATGTTGTCTTTTCCAGATAACAGGTATGATATCATTCAATAGAGTCACAGATTGCAACAAGAATGGAGATTTTGAATATGTACCAGACTCAGCCTGACACTTAAACAAACATTTCCACTCCTTATTATATGGACAATTGTTGGATATTTCATTAATACCAGGTTCTCTACCACCAATTAAAAAAAAAAAATAAATAAATTCGAACCTATTAACGATTTTTCTATTTCCAAAAATATAGATATTACATATACTATTGTTCCATTATTAGAACTACTTTTATAACCCTTAATAATATTATTAATTCTATTATCTACTAGAGTTATCACTGGTCACATATAAACTATTAAAAAGATTATCTAAAAAAAAAAAAAAAAAAAGCTAAATTGGAGAAATGGTTAATACAAAAAATTTTAAATAGGAAACAATTAATAAACCAATGATCAATTCTTTGATAATTATTACTATAGAAACACCATAAACAACAATTAGGACAAGTATTATTAATCATTTTAATATATTTTTTATTTTATATTTTTTTTTTTTATTTATATTTTTTATTTTTATTTTTACTTTTTTATTAAGTTTTTTTTCTATTTTTTTGTTAATAATTTTTAATTGTTATGATAATATTTTTTTTATCATAATAATTTATAATACTAATAATAATATTTATTATTCATAATGATTTATTTATAATATTTATATAAAAATCATTACATATATTATATTGTATAAAATTAATAAAGTTTCTATCTTACATTTTTTCTTATTTATATTTTTTATTATTAAGGTATTTTAATTTATAATAATATTAAAAATATATATTTATAAATATATGTTTTAAATTAAAAATTAAATACTTTTTAATATTATTATAAAAAACTATATTAGTTCATTCTATATTATCCTACAATTTAATATTTTAATGATAAAAATAATAAATTATTTTTAAATATATTTTTATTATTATTATTTCTATTATAAATGCTTTTTCATTAAAATATATTGTTAATATTATTATACAATATTCAAAGATCTAACTTATTTGCAAAGACCATAAGCAGGTTGACATCCTGTTTTACAATAATCAGATGATTTTCCACAATAACCATATTGACTACAACATTGATCGGATTTTGGACAAGCGCCATATTTTGATCCACATCTTCCTGAAACAGTTGAAGTTGGTATCTTTTTAGTAGTTGTAGTTTTTTTAGTTGTCTTCTTAGTAGTTGTTTTCTTGGTAGTAGTAGTCTTCTTAGTAGTGGTAGTCTTCTTAGTAGTAGTTGTTTTCTTAGTAGTAGTTGTTTTCTTAGTAGTAGTAGTCTTCTTAGTAGTAGTTGTTTTCTTAGTGGTAGTAGTAGTCTTCTTAGTGGTAGTAGTAGTCTTCTTAGTAGTAGTAGTAGTTGTTTTCTTAGTAGTAGTTGTTTTCTTAGTAGTAGTTGTAGTTGAAGAATTTGATGAACAATCACCAAATTCACTTTGACATCCTTTACCACAATAATCAGAAGTAGTTCCACAATATCCATATTTACTACAACAATAACCAGCTTTTGGACAAGCACCAAATTGTGGACCACATTTTCCTGAAACAGTAGAGGTTGGTATCTTTTTAGTAGTAGTAGTAGTAGTTTTTTTAGTAGTAGTAGTAGTTTTTTTAGTAGTAGTAGTAGTAGTTGTTGTTGTTGTAGTAGTTGGGACAGTAGTAGTAGTAGTAGTTGCTGTAGTAGTTGGGACAGTAGTAGTAGTAGTAGTAGTAGTAGTTGGGACAGTAGTAGTAGTAGTAGTTGTAGTAGTTGGGACAGTAGTAGTAGTAGTAGTAGTAGTAGTAGTAGTAGTAGTTGTAGTAGTTGGGACAGTAGTAGTAGTAGTAGTAGTAGTAGTAGTTGTAGTAGTTGGGACAGTAGTAGTAGTAGTAGTAGTAGTAGTAGTTGTAGTAGTTGGGACAGTAGTAGTAGTAGTAGTAGTAGTAGTAGTTGTAGTAGTTGGGACAGTAGTAGTAGTAGTAGTTGTTGTAGTAGTTGTTGTAGTAGTTGGGACAGTAGTAGTAGTAGTAGTTGTTGTAGTAGTTGTTGTAGTAGTTGGGACAGTAGTAGTAGTAGTAGTTGTTGTAGTAGTTGTTGTAGTAGTTGGGACAGTAGTAGTAGTAGTAGTTGTTGTAGTAGTAGTTGTTGTAGTAGTAGGAAAAGATGTCTTACCATAACAATAACCGAATTCTGATTGACATCCAGAACTTACGTTACAATGATCAAAACTTTCACCACACCATCCTCCACTACTACAACAACGATAACCAGAACAAACACCATTACCATATTCTGGACCACATCTATAATCTTTTCTTTCTAATCCCTCAGGATAAATAGGTTCGATAGATGTCTTACCATGACAAAAACCGAATTCTGATTGACATCCAGAACTTACGTTACAATGATCAAAACTTTCACCACACCATCCTCCACTACTACAACAACGATAACCAGAACAAACACCATTACCATATTCTGGACCACATCTATAATCTTTTCTTTCTAATCCCTCAGGATAAGTAGGTTCTGGTTTTTTAATAGTAGTAGTAGTAGTAGTAGTAGTAGTAGTAGTAGTGGTGGTGGTGGTAGTGGTAGTAGTAGTATCAGTTAGAGTAGTACATGAACGATTTCCAGCATAAATACCACATCCATAATAAATATTATCACTAGAATAAACAATATGTTTACCATTATTTGCAACTAAAATCAGGTTATTTTTATAATTGTTAGGTTCTATATATTCACCTGTTTTTAAAAATTCTTTTATTTTATCAAGATCAAATTCAACATCTTTATGTTCACTCATATGAGAAGCTATCATACCAGAAACTAATGGTGCTGAAAAAGATGTACCAGTTTTAGATATTATTCTATTATCAATAACATTGACCTTAACATCACCTGGTGCATAAATATCAACACTAGGACCGTAATTAGTATATTGAGCAATAGTATATAAATTATTCGATGCTTTACTGTCAATAGAACCTACACAAATGACATTATTTAATTCACATGGAATATAAATTGATGAAAAATTCTTTTTAAGATAATCATCTCCATTTCCAGCAGATGCAACTATAATACCACCTTTGTTAGTAATACCATCAACAAGTTTTTTCATGGTTTCGTAATAACTTCTTGCACTATCATAATATCCTCCAAGTGATAAATTAATAACAGTTTTATGAGGTTCAACCAATTTTTCATATATATATTGTAATCCACCTAAAATGTCTTTATTTTCAAGATTTCCTTCACTATTTTCCTCAATTGAGACACCATATATATTGGCACGTTTAGCTACACCATAAATTAATCCTCCCGCTAAATCTGCTACAGATTCACCATGAACTTTGGGAAGGTCGCCACAATAATAATCAATACGATCAAGGTTAGCAATACCATTTTCAATATTAGCAGCACATCGAGCAAAACGATCATGAGTATTTGAAAATTCAGGATGATTAAAATGGAAACTTGTATCCATAATAACAATATTAATATCTTTACCAGCAGAAGGTGGGTAATAAAAATTATTATCATATTTACTTATGAATTCTTTATTAATTTTTCCTTGAGATATTAATGATAAATGTAATTCTGCATTTTCTTGAATTTCTACATCTGACCAATGTGTTTCATTTATGATATCATTTTTGTTATAATAGTTATCAGTCTTAAATGA
This sequence comes from Anaeromyces robustus, assembly GCA_002104895.1. Lineage (NCBI taxonomy): Eukaryota > Fungi > Neocallimastigomycota > Neocallimastigomycetes > Neocallimastigales > Neocallimastigaceae > Anaeromyces > Anaeromyces robustus. Next base: position 95,753 of record MCFG01000213.1, on the reverse strand, counting down.
TTTTTCATTTTGAATACAATTATAAACATATTCCATAGAATTAATTTTTGGTATTAATCTTTTAGAAAGATAAGTATATAATACTACAGTATCATCAACAGAAGCAATAGGATAAATATAATCAGAATTAGAAATAAAGAAAAGAGGTTGACTATTATTTCTTTTCTTTAATTTTGACGCATTCTCAAAATCTTTCAATTTATCAAGATCTTCATAGGTATCAATATTATCAACAATTAAATCATTTATTTCATCAATTAAAGATTCAATAAAAATTTGAGATTCTTCACGTTTTTTATACTTCGATTCAGAATATATTTTAAATTCACCATAAGTATTATTAATAAATACTAAATAATAATCTTCACCGTTTTTTTCTTTTATATTATTTTTAGCAAAAACAATATTGACTAATACTAAAAAAATTCCAGTAATAAATAAATATTTCATTTTGATTAATTTTTATATAATTTATATAATATTTTTTTATAATATATTTTTCTATTTTTATTTTTATTTTTATTTTATTTTATTTTTTTTTTTTTTTTTTTTGAAATTTTTACTTTATTATTATATATTCATTTTAAAATATATAATTTATTATTATTTTTTTTTTTTGGCCTTTGAAGTAATATTTTTGAATTTTTTATTCTTTTTATACTATTTGCCATTATTATTTTATTATTTTATTTCTTTTCTTTCTTTTATAGAATTTTCTATAGAAAAGATTTTCCATTAAAATTAAAAATAATTTTTAAGATTATGACTTGGAAAAAAAAATTAATAATTAAATAATTAAATAAATGAATAAATAAAAGTTTAAGTATAAAAAAATAAATATTTCATTATTTAATATAACTAAATGTCACAAAACTTTATTTATATATATTTTATTTTAATGTTAATATTTAAATTATAATAACATTTCAAGGTTTTTTGTTATTACTATTTTTTGTTATTACTATTTTTTGTTATTACTGTTTTTAATTATGATAATGTTAAATTATATTATTTAATAAAAAAATAATAATATTTTTCACAATCAGAAAATAGTATTTCAACAGAAAAATATTATGAAAATTTTTAAAAAAATTAAATAATTTATAATAAATAAATAATAAAAATAAATAAATAAATAAATAAATAAATAAATAAATAAAATAAATAAATAAATTTGATTTTTATATATATTAAATTTATAATAATATTAACTTAATATAACCTATATTATTAATAAATAAAGTTTATATACAAACACAAAATAATTTCTAATAGTATAATTTTAATAAAGTGAGAACAAAAACATTAATAATAGTAATAAATAATAATAAACTAATAAACAATAACATAAAAATAATTATAATAATAATAATTATTTTATTATAATCACCTTGAAAAAAAGTAAATATACAAAACTGTATCTTTTGAACCATTAAACTTGATTTTACTTACAATTTTTCAATTCAGTAAAAAATTAGTATACGATTATAGAAAAAAAGTCATATATCTAAGAGAAGAAACAAGACAAATACAATTGAAATTAAAGATATGTATAATGAATCTTTTAATGATGATAATTTCAAATAAAAAAAATTACTAGAATATATATATATAAACAAAAAATATAATATAAATGTAATGAATATCTTTTTCTTTTCACTTTCATAATTTACTTTTTTTTTGATTACTTTATAGTTAATTTAATATTTAAATGAAAATTATATTATATTAATATAATATAATTATAAAATTAAAAAATTATAAAATAAAAAATAATATATTTTAAGTATAATACATAATTTATTAACTTATTTAAACAAAAAACAAAAACAAAAAAATAAATATAAAAATAAAAAAATAAAAATAAAAATAAAATAAAAAATATAATAAAAAATAAAATTTAAAATAAATAAATAATAAATAATAAATAATTCTTTATATTATATTTTTATTTATTTAATTATTTATACAATTATGCGCCTCATTGCGAAATGCAACATTGCGAAATGCAACATTGCGAAATGCAACTCTCCCTTGAATTAGAATATATTTTAAATTCATCATAAGTTTAACAAATAATAAATGATAATCTTCTTTATTTTTTACTGTTTCTTCATTTGTAGCATAAATGAGATTGATAAATAATAAAACTATTCCAAATATATATAAATATTTCATTTTTAATATATATTTAACATTATAAAAAATTATAATTAAAAAAAATATTTTTATTTTTATTTTTTTATTATTTTGTTTTAATTTTTAATTTTTTTATATTTTTTATCCTTTTTTTTTATTGATTTATTCTTTTATTTTATTTTATTTTATTTTACTTTATTTTATTTTATATTTTTTTTTTTTAAATTTAAATTTAAATTTAAATTACCTATGTTTTAAGTATTTTTTCTTTTTTATAAAAAGATAATTTAAATTATTGGATTTATTTAAATTAATTAATTATTTAATTATTTATCTATTTATTTAATTATCTATTTTGATTAATTAATTATTTTTTATTTATTTATTTATTTATTTATTTATTTATTTGCTTTTCTATTTGTTTAATTATTTATTTGCTTTTTTATTTGTTTAATTATTTATTATTAAAATATTTCCTATTATTTGCTTTTTTATTTGCTTAATTATTTATTATTAAAATATTTCCTATTATTTGCTTTTTTTATTTGTTTAATTATTTATTATTAATATATTATTATTATAATTAATGTTATTAATTATTTTATAAGATATATTTCTATATCATAAAAATAATATCAATATATTAATTATGTTTACTAATAATAATTTTATATATAATTTTATAAAAATATATATAATTTAATGAGTTTAATATCTTTTTATTTTTAATAAAAAATTTAATTTTTAAATATTTTTATTATTTAGTTTCATTTATTTCAAAAAAAAAAAAAAAATTTTTTTTATAAATAAATTTTCACTAATTTATCCATAAATATATAAATATTAATATATATATATATTTATATGTTTATATATGAAAAAAAATTGAAATAATGAAATAATTTTTTTTTAAAATTTTATATATTAGTTGAAATAATTTAATGAGTTCAATATCTTATTTCAATTGAATAGTAGTAGTAATAGTAGTTGGAACAGTTTTAGTAAGGATAGATGTCTTACCAACAATAACCGAATTCTGATTGACATCCTCCCCTACAATGAGCAGAACTATCACCACACCATCCTCCACTACTACAACAACGATAACCAGAACAAACACCATTACCATATTCTGGACCACATCTATAATCTTTTCTTTCTAATCCCTCAGGATAAGTAGGTTCTGGTTTTTTAATAGTTGTAGTAGTAGTAGTAGTAGTAGTAGCAGTTAGAGTAGTAGCAGTTAGAGTAGTACATGAACGATTTCCAGCATAAATACCACATCCATAATAAATATTATCACTAGAATAAACAATATGTTTACCATTATTTGCAACAAAAATCATGTTATTTTTATAATTGTTAGGTATTACATATTCACCTGTTTTTAAAAATTTTTTTATTTTATCAAGATCAAATTCAACATCTTTATGTTCACTCATATGAGAAGCTATCATACCAGAAACTAATGGTGCTGAAAAAGATGTACCATATTTAGATAGTATTCTATTATCAATAACATTGACCTTAACATTACCTGGTGCATAAATATCAACACTAGGACCGTAATTAGAATATTGAGCAGTAGTATATAAATTATTCGATGCTTTACTGTCAATAGAACCTACACAAATGACATTATTTAATTCACATGGAATATAAATTGATGAAGGCTTCTTCTCAAGATTCGCATTTCCATTTCCAGCAAATGCAACTACAATACCACCTTTGTTAGTAATACCATCAACAAGTTTTTTCATGGTTTCGTAATAACTTCTTGCACTATCATAATATCCTTCAAGTGATAAATTAATAACAGTTTTATGAGGTTCAACCAATTTTTCATATATATATTGTAATCCACCTAAAATGCCTTTATTTTCAAGATTTTCTTTACTATCTTCCTCAATTGAGACACCATATATATTGGCACGTTTAGCTACACCATAAATTAATCCTCCCGCTAAATCTGCTACAGATTTACCATGAACTTTGGGAAGATCGCCACAATAATAATCAATAAGATTAAGGTTAGCAATACCATTTTCAATATTAGCAGCACATTTAGCAATACGATCATGAGTATTTGAAAATTCGGAATGTTTAAAATGGAAACTTGTATCCATAATAACAATTCTAATATCTTTACCAGCGGAAGGTGGGTAATAAAAATTATTTTCATTGTAAATATTAAATATTAAAATATATAAATTTAGTTTTTATATCATAATAAACATTTTATTATTATTATTATTTATTATTATTAATAATAAGGGTTTAATAAAAAATGAAAATATAAATATGTATAAAGTAATGAAATTTATTTTTTTAATTTTCAGTTATTTTTTATATTAAAAAAATAACACTAATTTCATTTATATATATATTTTAAATTATTTAAATAAATAAATAAATAAGTATAAAATTTTTTTATTTATATTTATATGTATATATTATATATATATTTATTATTCGATAAAAAATTTTTGGGTTGTATTCGTAAATATAGTTGATTAAACCGTAATTGTAATTGATTCATCTATATAGTCATGACCTTTTAATTTTTTTCATGATCAACATCATCATTAGTATAAACAATATGTTTGCCATTGTTTGCGTAGAAAATATTTCCACTATAAGAATTTAAAGGTTTAAAAGTTGAATTTTTCTTTAAAATTTCTCTTATTTCTTTATAAGTATATTCAACATTTGGATGTTCACTCATAATTGTAGCAACCATACCTGAAACTAATGGTGTTGAAAAAGATGTACCATGATCAGTTACATCTTTTATATCAACATTATCAATAATTTTTGCTTTTACTACACCTGGTGCATAAACATCAACGGTTGGACCATAATTTGAAGTAGCATATATATTATACATAGTATTTTTTGTTGAACTATCAAGTGCACCTACACAAATAACATTATCAAATTCACATGGAACATATTGTAATTCAGCTTTTGAAATATATCTTTTATTATTACCTGAAGAAGCAACAATTATGCCTCCTTTTTCATTAATTCCATCCACATATTTTTTATATTGAAGGTACATTCTATCTGTTGTACTACGTAATCCACCTAAAGATAAATTAACAACCGTTTTATATTTTATAATTAATTTTTCATAAATATATTGTAATCCATGGATAACATCTTTAGTTTCAATACCACCATTATTATCTACAGGTATTGAAACACCATGTATATTAGCACGTTTAGCTACACCATGAATTAATCCTCCTGCCATATCAGATACAATTTCTCCATGATTAAAGCGATGATAACGACATGCTCCATCAATAACAGTCATACCAGCATTTCCACTATCATCAATAGTAACACATTTCATTGTACGTTCTTCATTACTTTTTAATTCAGAATAACCAAAATGAAAACTAGTATCTAAAATAACAATATTAATACCTTGTCCAGCTGAAGTTGGATAATAAAAATTATTATCATATTTATTATTATTTATTATATTTTCATTAACTACATCCTGTGATAAAAAGGATAATTGAGTATCTGCATTTTCTTGAACTTTTAAACCTGACCAATATGTTTCTTTTAAAATTTCTTCTTCATTATAATATTTTTTATCAACACTAAATACAACTTCATTTTGAATACAATCTTCAATGTTATCTAAAGATTTAACTTTTGGTATCAATTCTTTTGAAAGATAAGTATATACAACAACAGTATCTTTAATAGAAGAAATTACATATGAATATTCAGGATTAGAAACAGAGAAATGTGATTGACCATTACTTCTTTTCTTTAAATTTGTAGAAATTTCAAATTCTTCTAATTTTTCAGGATGTTGATAAGTGTCTAAATTATCAGCAATTAAATTATTAATTTCAATAAGTATATTATCAATAAATAATTGTGATTTGTCACGTTTTTGATGTTTTGAATTAGAATATATTTTAAATTCACCATAAGTATTATTAACAAATAATAAATAATAATCTTCTTTATTTTTTACTGTTTCTTCATTTGTAGCATAAATGTGATTGATAAATAATAAAACTATTCCAAATATATATAAATATTTCATTTTTAATAGATATTTAACATTATAAAAAATTATAATTAAAAAAAAAAATTTTATTTTTATTTTTTTATTATTTTGATTTAATTTCTTTTAATTTTTTTATATTTTTTATCCTTTTTTTTTATTGATTTATTCTTTTATTTTATTTTATTTTATTTTATTTTTTTTTTTTTACTTTATTTTATTTTATTTTATTTTTTTTTTTAAATTTAAATTTAAATTTAAATTACCTATTTTTTAAGTATTTTTTCTTTTTTATAAAAAAAAATATTTTAAATTATTGGATTTATTTAAATATTTAGATTAATTAATTATTATTTAATTATTTATCTATTGATTTAATTATCTATTATGATTAATTAATTATTTAATTTTATATTATTTATTTATTTATTTATATAGTTATTTTTATATTTATTTATCTATTTATTTATTTATCTATTTATTTATTTATTATTTTTTATATTTAAAATGTCATAAAAAAGAAAAAAAAAACATTTTTAAAGTTACACAAGGGGTTTAATTAGAATATGATTAAATTTAATACAAAAAAAATGTATAATTTTTAAATTATAGCGGTAGTTTTAAAAATTTTCGAAAAAAATAAAAAAATTCTTATTATTTTTATAATTTTACTTTATTTTACTTTATTTTATTTATCAAAAGTTTAGTTAAATAAATACTATTACTTTAAATAATTAGAAAATAATTACTAAATATTAATGATATATAATATTTTATATATCGTTTTAACACAAAAAAATCAATAAATAGAAAAAATGAAAATTATTTCTTATTTTTAAAAGTATAACAAAAAAAAAAGAATTAAGCAATATATTTTTATATTTTTGTTATTATTATTGTCAATGAACCAATAAAATTAAAATTAAAATTAAAAAAAAAAATAATTAAAAAAAAAAAAAAAAAATTAATTAAAAAAAAAGGGTATAAAAATTAATTAAAAATAATAATTAGTCATCAATAAAAAAAATTAATTTTTTAATTAATTATTATTTTTTAATTAATCTAAAATACTTTAATTCTAAATAATTACTTGTAAAATAGGGTATAACATAAATATTAAAAAATATTAAAAAATACTGAAAAATATTGAAATTAAAAAAAAAAAAAAAAAAATACAATTTATATATAAATTCAAATTTGATATTATTATTTATTATATTATATTATATTATATTTATTATTTATTTAAATAATTATTTATTTATTTATTTATTTATTTAACTTGAATAAAATATTAAAAATAATGAAAAAAATATTTGTATATTTCTATATATTAAAACCAAAATATACAATTATTTATATATATTATTATTATTATTACAATTATAGGATAATAAATATATATATATATTTTTTATATTTATATTTCTTTTTAAAAGTTGATTATTTTAAATTTAGTAAAATTCCAATTAATATTTTTAAAGACCCACAAAAAAAAAACATTAGATGATTTTACATGAAAGTATATGTATATAAAGACTTATTTCTAGTTAAATTGCCTTAGAGTTTCAAGAATGAAACAAAAAATGACATATATTATCTTTTCATAATCCTAATCTTGACATTAACATTTCCACACTACTAAACCTGTGATGGGTTTAAATGTCTAATTCAGTGAAATTTAAATTTAACTGGTCAATATTTATCAAAACTAGTAGTCAGTAAAATAATCTAATATAAGAAATTTATAGAATAAAACAAAATAACACACATATATATATTTAAATGATTTATTCTATATTTTTTATAACAATGTTTAATATAGTTTTAATTATTTATAAATTTATTTTTATACAATTTTTAAATAATAATAATTAATATATTATATATATTTAATTCTTAAAAAATGTTAACAATGAAAAGTAATAGATAAATAAAAGGAATTTAATTATTTTTTATTATTAAAGTATAATTATAATAATAAATATTAATATTAATTATATCTTCTATTTATATTATATATTTTTAAACAAATAATATTATTTATTAGTTATTAATATCTCAACTATGTAATATGAAATATATATATCAATATTTAATATAATATTTATAGAATTTCATAATAGTCATATATATATTAAAAAATAATCAATAAAACTTGTATAATTTTATATATTAAGTTTAATTACAAAAAAAAACATCAACATATACATTTATTAAATATTTTAATTGATATTTATAATATAATATAATGATTTTTACACAAAATGTATAGTAAAAATAATAAAATATATAACATAAATTATTTAACAAAATTATACATATAAATTCTGTTAATATTAACTCAATAATTGTTGTTTAATTATATAAATATATAATACATATAATTATACGTACGAACATTTAATTTGGATATATGAATTTTATGTATTATTCTTTTCTTTTTCTTTTTTAATTAATAATAATAATATTTTCATTACATATTTAAAATATTTATATTAAACATAAATTATTATTACATATATTGAATTTTCTATTTATTTTAACATAAATATTTTATTTTTATTTATGTTTATTATTAGACCTAATCAATTATATCTAATAATACTTTTTTTATAATGAAAAATTATAGGTGACTTGTAAATTATATAAAAAATTATATATTTATTAATTTTTTATTTATACAGAAGAACACCACATATGAATAATGTTACAGAAAAATCAAGATAAATTAGTTGTTGAATATTAACTAAAAAATACTAAAAGATAATTAATTTTAGTTAACATTTTATATTATACTTCTAATAATAATAGAATTAACATATTATTAGTAAACATTTAATAATTATTAAAGTTTATATTTGATTAATAGATAAATCTTAATTTATAATATTTTAGTATTATTTTAACCAATCAATATCTGTATTTAATTTAATAAAATAAATAAATAAATTATCCATTAAAATATTATAAAAATCCACTTTGTGGATTTTTTTTTAATATATTAATTATTTTTTTTTTATTTTATTTTATTTTTTTTTTATGTAAATAATTATTATAAATGAAATAAAATTAATAGATTTTTTATTTTTATATATATTTATGTTTTTTTATTCATTATAACTTTATTATAAATAATATTTAATTATAACTTCTTAAAAATTATTAAATAAGATTGAATATTGGAATATTTTTTTTTAAAAAATTATTCATGTCCATCACCAAATAATAATTTTAAATATTTAAGTATTGTGAATGATATGAAAAAAAAGGAATATTTTGAAAGTTAAAATGATAAAATTCCAGATATTATATATTTTGCTAAATTTAAATAAATAATAATATTAAAATAAGTAATAAAAATGTCTCAAAAAAAAAATAAAGAAAATAAAAGGTATCTATATTTTGTAAAATATGTATTTTGATAACATTTGTTATGTAATTGGTTAAATATTAAATGATATTTTATATTAAAGACAACTTTTTTTTTTATATATCATTGTACAAAATTATTAATACAAAATGTAATCATTTTCTGGTTTATTGGCCAAGAATCGTTTTCATATTAAAATATTCTAAAAATTTTAAAATTATAAAGATGATTTCTATTATTATAATTTCATAATAAAGTGAAATATGTATATGTATGAAGTATATAAATACCTTTAAAAATAATTATTTTTTTAAAAAAAACTAAATAAAAAATAAAAATAAAATTTATAATATGATAAAAAAATTAAAATAAAAATAAAATAAATAAATTAAAACAAATTAAAAAATAAAAATAAAATATATAATAAAATAAAAAAATTAAAATAAAAATAAAATAAATAAATTAAAACAAATTAAAACAAATTAAAAAATAAAATAAATATATATATATATATAACTGAAAATAAAAATAAAAATATTACAAAAAAGAAAAAATAAAAAGTAATTCTTGCATAAATAATAATAATAAAAAAAAATCAGAAAAAAAAAATGAATGTTAAAGAAATAATAAGTATTTTCCATCATGTCAATTTGGTAATAAAAATTATCATTGGTTTAATAATAGGTGCAGTATTGGGTGTTTTTTTTAAAGATCTTCCAATAATTCCATTAATTGGTGATATGTTTGTTGATGTTCTTAAATCAGTTGCTCCTATTTTAGTATTTACTCTTGTTATATCATCACTTACTCAAGGAAATAGTAAACTTGATAAAAGATTTACATTAATTTTAGTATTATACTTTATCAGTACATTTTTATCTTCTTTACTTACCGTAATTGTTGACTATATTTATCCTATATCCGTTAAACTTGCTGAAGAATACAAAGCTGAAAATGTTCCTACTAGTATGCAAGAAGTTATTAAGAACCTTTTCTTAAATATGGTTGGAAATCCTGTTGGAGCATTACGTGATGCTGAATATATTTGTATTCTTTTCTGGGCAATATTAATTGGAATTGGTGCTAAAACTATTGCTAGTGATACTACCAAAAAACTTATAGAAGATATTTCAAATATTGTTTTGGAAATTATTAATTGGATTATTGTTGCTTCTCCATATGGTATTCTTGGTCTTGTTTACACTAGTGTATCTACTAATGGTATTTCAATTTTCACTGATTATGGAAAACTTATTATTGTTTTAGTTTTATGTATGTTAATTACTGGTCTTATCATTAATCCAATTATTGTTGCTATTGTTCTTAGAAGAAATCCCTATCCTTTAATTTTCATTTGTTTAAAGGAATCTGGTATAACGGCTTTCTTTACTAGAAGTTCAGCAGCTAATATTCCAATTAATTTAAAACTTAGTGAAAAACTTGGTTTAGATAAGGAAATTTATTCAGTTTCTATTCCATTTGGAGCTACTGTTAATATGCAAGGTGCTGCTATTACTATTGCTGTTATGGCACTCGCTGCTGCTAATACGGTTAAGATTGAAGTTTCATTTATTAGTGCTACAGTTCTTTTATTTGTTGCTACTCTTGGTGCTTGTGGATCATCAGGTGTTGCTAATGGTTGTTTATTCATGATTCCTATGGCTTGTTCTTTACTTGGTTGTAGTGATGAAGTTTCTATGCAAATTGTTGGAATTGGTTTTATTGTTGCTGTTGTTCAAGATGCTTTTTGTACAGCTCTTAATTCATCATCAGATGTTGTATTTACAGCTACCGCTGAATATTTAAAATGGAAAAAAGAAGGAAAATCTCTTCCAACCTTCCTTGGAGGTAAAACTGTAGTAGATATTTCAAAGAAAAAGTCAAAGAAAAGTAAAGATAATAATGAAAATGAAAATGAAAATATTGTTATAAAAATTGAAAGTAATACAGATTTATTAAAAAAAGTTTCTAATATAGAAGAAAAAGATGAACTATGGTAAAAAAAAAAAAAAAAAAAAAAAAAAAAAAACATATGGAAAAGAAGAATCATTTATAAAAATTGAATCCTCTCTTTTTTTCTTTTTTTTTTTTTTTTTTTTTTTTTTGGAAATTATATTATAATAATAATATATTAAATTAATAATAATAATAATAAATAATAGTATACCATAATAAATTAATTTATCATTATTTATTATAGTAAAATTAAAAACCAAATAATAAAAATCAGTAACAACGCTTTTTATTTTACAATAACTAAAAAAAAAAAAAAAAAAATTGAATATATAGTTATTAACATAATTATTAACTCTATAATTTATTTTTATTTATTAAAAAAAACTTAATTTTTTGTACTTTAAAACTTCAATTAATAATAATAATAATAATAATAATAATAATAATAATAATAATAATAATAATAATAATAATAATAACAACAATAAAAATAATAACAATAATAATAATAATAATTAATAATAAATAATAAAAATAGTAATAAAAATGAAAAAATTTAATTTTAATAAATTTAATCTGTATATATTAATGCATTATTTCCAATATTTGTTTGTGCATTAATGTCGATATTAGACTAATAGAATAATATCTTAAATATTTCTATATTCAATTACTATTTAATTATGCTGATCATTATTATATTATTTTGAGTATCATTGAAAGTAATAATTGTGAAAAATATTAACTTTTTATTTGCTTTAAGAAAGAATAATATGGAAGTGGTTAAATTATATTATTTGATTGTATTAATCATAATATTATTATCATGGATATTAATTATAAAGACCATATTTTTTATTTATTTTGTTTATTTTCTTAGTTTCTTTAAAAAATAATTTTGAAATAATTGAAATGTTAAAAGAATATGCTCAACTCAAAAAATAATATTCTTATAATATACTGTATTATGTGTTTTTTTTTTATAAATAAATAAAAAATTCCATAGAGTTTTCAAATTTTCAAATGTTAATTTAAATATAAAGATTAATATATTACACAAATAAAAGTATAATAATTTAAAATAATAAAATATAAATAATAAAACATAAATAATAAAATAATTATTATAAATATAATAAAATATAATATATTATTGTAATAAGATAAAAATTAATATATATTTGAATCATATTCAAATATACGACAAATATTTTACTACATCTATTTATTTTATATCATAGGATAGGTCTATAAAAAAAAAAAAATTTTAGTATTTAATATTAATAAAATTTTTAAATAATACTTTTAGTTTTAATAAAAATTAAAATGAGTGGAATTGTGGAAATAGTTTAAATAAAGAAGAAAAAATTTTTAAAAAAAAGGAAAATAAGAAAAAAAAAAAAAAAATGGAAAGTGAAAAATTAATTGTTGAGATAAATCCTAAAGTTGATATTGCTTTTAAGGGCTTATTTATTAATAATAAAAAAATGATGATTGATTTTTTAAATAATATTTTTGATTCTGAAATTATAATTGATGATCTAGAATATAAGAATATTAAAATGTTAGCAACAAATGCAACTGTTAATAATACAGACGATGAAAACTCTGAAGATTCTGAAAATACAACTAACAAAAATAAAATTGGAAAATTAGGAAAGATGGATACATTATTAACGATTCAAAATAAAAATTTTAAAAGAGAAAGAAAATTTGATTTACTCAAAAATCATCAAAGTATTTTGATGACAGCAAAAACAAATCATAATAAATTAGTAAATATTGAAATTCTATTCAATAAAACTGGTCATATGTTTAAAAGATCTTGTATTATTCCTCTGGAATAATCTGTCATTCTCTACCACAAGGAAGGTAGTATGGTGAGATACCAAATGTAATCATAATCAATTTATTAAATTATAATTTATTTAAAAATATGAATAAACGTCACTGGCATTTTGAATTAAAAGAAAGGGAGACAAATAAAGGAGAAGGTTTTGAAAATTTGTTAAATATTCATTTCTTTGAATTACAAAAGTATATGAATATTGAACAGGAAGAATTAGAAAACAAATTTACATGGTTTTTTTTTTTAAATGATCCTAATAATAAATATTTTAGAAATAAAGAAACACCAACAATATTTAAAGAAGCAAGAGAAAAATTATTGACTTTGAAAGGAGACAAGAATTTCTATCAAGTATATTTACAAAGAGAAAAAGATTATTACGATGTAATAGCAGCAAGAGAAGAAGGTGAAGCGGAAGGTGAAATTAAAGGTGAAATTAAAATAGCAGTAAAAATGATATTGGATAAATTCAAAGAAGATATGATAGAAAAATATACAGGATTATCTGAAGCTAAAATAAACATTCTAAAAGAATTTTTGAATGAGCCAAATTATCAAATTGATGTTTTAAAATCAAAATTAAATTTAAAGCTTGATGAAAACGAAATACTTGAGATTATTGAAAATTGTAAAGTAAATTATGAAGATAGAGAAATAAAAAAAAGAAAAACATATTAAATTATGATAATATACTGAATAATATATATATATTTTTATAAATAAATATATATATATTTATAATTGTATATTTTTAATGTAATAATAAAAATTAGTTTATGTAATGATAATTATTTAGATTTTTATAAGTCAAGATGTTAAAGCAATATTAATGATAAATATTCTGATTGTGTATATTGGTACCCATTTGTTGGTGATGATATTGATGAAGAATTTTTTGATGATGAATATATTCAAACTATGTTTATTGATGATTGTGTGAATGTTAAATCGAATGAATACCAAAGATTTTATAAAAATCCAAAAGAAGAAATTCTTAGTGATCTTTGTTTTTTTAATCCTAGAAAATGAATATTGAATTATTTGATAAATCGGATGAATATTATAAATATTATAAAGAAGTATGTAGTTCATATAATTATTCCAATACAACTAAGCCTACTTCTACCACTGTAACTACTTCTACTAACAAAAAATCTTCAACAAAAAATATTATATTAAAAAAAAATTAATAAATAAATAAATAAATAAATTAATAAATAAATAAATAAATAAATAAATAAATAAATAATTCTAGTAATTTTTTATTTAGTTTTTTAATTTTTAATAATATCCACATTTCTAGTAATTCATATTTTTCTATTAAAATTATTTTTCTTTTTAGTTTTCTATTTTTTTTTTAAAGTTTTTAGTTTAATTTTTTTTTTATATTAATATTTTTTATTATTTTAAGAAAATTTAATTCTTTTAATATATTACCTAATCAAATATTATTAATATTTCAAAAATATAATTTTAAATATGTTAAAATATTTGCAATACCAATATTACCTGTAACATTTAGACCAACATTAGAAAAATGTTCTGACAAAACTGTAAAATTTTAGTATGAAAAAAAGAATAAAAATTTAATTTTATCAAAAAAACGTTCAGATCATTCCACAGTAGAATATAAAACTTTTGAATCCGAATTAGTAAGTCATATTTGTCCAGTTAATAATTATTACACAATTAGTGTATATCTTTCAGAAAAAACAAAAAAATTATTTATGTTAAATCCTAATATATTTCTTTTTTAATATTCTACCGTTATGAAAAAAAAAAAAAAATAAGTCAGAATATAAAAACATAAAAAAAAAAAAAACAAAAATACAAGTCAGAATATAAATATATAAAAATAAATAATAGAAAAAAAATTATAATTATAAACTCCTGAATTACTTTGTTACAGTAATAAGTTTGTACTTATTTAAATATTTTGATAAATTTTAATTAATATATAATATTGATTATGTTTTAATACCTTTATAAATAATAAAAAAAAAAAAAAAACTATCTATTTATACATAGAATGCTTTTTTTTTTTTTTTTTTTTTTTTTTAAGAAAAATAATAAAATAATCAAATTAAATGAATAATATAAATTAATTATATAAAAAAATTATAATTGATAAAATAAAAATAAAATTTTAAAAATATTTATAATTAAAAAAAAAATTATTTAAAATAAAATTTATTTATTTATTTATTTTATTTAATTATTAATTAATATTATCTCAATAATTAATATATTAATTTTACATAAACTAATTTTTATTATTACATTAAAAATATACAATTATAAATATATATATTTATTTATAAAAACATATATTATTCAGTATATTATCATAATTTATTATGCTTTTCTTTTTTTCATTTTTCTATCTTCATAATTTACTTTACAATTCTCAATAATTTCAAGTATCTTTTTTTCATCAATCTTTAAATTTAATTGTGATTTTAAAACATCAATTTGATAATTTGGCTCATTCAAAAATTCTTTTAGAATGTTTATTTTAGCTTCAGATAATCCTGTATATTTTTCTATCATATCTTCTTTGAATTTATCCAATATCATTTTTACTGCTACTTCAAAAGCTTTATTTTCTTCACCTTCCGCTTCACCTTCTTCTCTTGCTGCTATTACATCGTATAAATCTTTTTCTCTTTGTAAATATACTTGATAGAAATTGTCGTCTTCTTTCAAAGTCAATAATTTTTCTCTTGCTTCTTTAAATATTGCTGGTGTTTCTTTATTTCTAAAATATTTATTATTAGGATCATTTAAAAAAAAAACCATGTAAATTTATTTTCTAATTCCTCCTGTTCAATATTCATATACTTTTATAATTCAAAGAAATGAATATTTAATAAATTTTCAAAACCTTCTCCTTTATTTGTCTCCCTTTCTTTTAATTCAAAATGCCAGTGACGTTTATTCATATTTTTAAATAAATTATAATTTAATAAATTGATTATGATTACATTTGGTATCTCACCATACTACCTTCCTTGTGGTAGAGAATGACAGATTATTCCAGAGGAATAATATAAAGATCTTTTAAACATATGACCAGTTTTATTGAATAGAATTTCAATATTTACTAATTTATTATGATTTGTTTTTGCTGTCATCAAAATACTTTGATGATTTTGGATTTCTTCAAATTTTCTTTTTCTTTTAAAATTTTTATTTTGAAACGCTAATAATGTATCCATCTTTCCTAATTTTCCAATTTTATTTTTGTTAGTTGTATCTTCAGAATCTTCAGAGTTTTCATCGTCTGTATTATTAACAATTGCATTTGTTGCTAACATTTCAATATTCTTATATTCTAGATCATCAATTATAATTTCAGAATCTAAAATATTATTTAAAAAATCTATCATCATTTTTTTATTATTAATAAATAAGCCCTTAAAAGCAATATCAACTTTAGGATTTATCTCAACAATTAATTTTTCACTTTCCATTTTTTTTTTCCTTATTTTCCTTTTTTTTAAAAATTTTTTCTTCTTTATTTAAACTATTTCCACATTTTCACTCATTTTTAATATTTATTAAAACTAAAAGTATTATTTGAAAATTTTATTAATATTAAATACTAAAATATTTTTTTTTTATATAGACCTATCCTATGATATAAAATAAATAGGTGTAGTAAAATATTTGTCGTATATTTGAATAGGATTCAAATGTATATTAATTTTTATCTTATTACAATAATATATTATATTTTATTATATTTATAATAATTATTTTATTATTTATATTTTATTATTTATATTTTCTTATTTTAAATTATTATACTTTAATATATTAATTTATTTATTTATTAGTTTATATACTATTGTATATTAATTTTTATTATAATATATATTCTAATATATTATTATAAATATTATAGTAATTATTATATTTATAATTATTAATATTTTTTCTTTAATTATTATAAGTGTTTATAACATAAACATAAATAAATAACATAGTTTATAACAAATATTTAATAATATTATTATATATTTATAGAATAATAGAATATTCCAGATTTTTTTTTAAAGTTTACTGGTATATAAAAATTATATAATGCGATAATAATTAATGATTTTTCATTAGTTTTTAGTTGTAGCAAAATGAATAATGTATATTGTAATAATTAAATAATAAAAGTATTATTAAAAATTTATAATAACTCAAATACTCTAAAATATGTCAGCTTTAAAACATAAAATATTTTTGTGTAACCAAACTTTATTATCATCAAATAAAACTATATAAATTATGAAAATTCTTTTTATATCAAATTTCTTCTTTTGAATAAACAAAACAAAAATTAAAGCAAAAATAATAAACAATAACATATAAAAGAATAAAAACAAAATAAGCAGACAAGAAATAAAATACATAAAATATATATAAATTTTGAAAATGACAAAAGATAATGAGTATTATTATGAAAAACTTTATAATGCTTTATGTAATGAGAATTATGATAAAATTAAAAAAATTCTAGAAAAAATTAATAAAAAAAAAAACATTTCAAATTTAGAATATAAATTTATTTTAAAAGCTGTTGAAAAAGGAGATTTTAAAACAATTAAATTATTATTGGATTTTACAGAAGAAAATAACATTAATTTAATTATGAATGATAATTCTAATAAAATGAATTTGCTCTATTATGCTTCAGAAAGTAATAATATTGAATTGGTTATGTTATTAATTGAATATTCCAAAAAGCATATCATTATTTTGAATATCAGAGATAAATATCCTATATCTGATTGTGCATTTGAAAAAAATAATATTGAAATGATAATAATATTATTAGACTATATCAATAAAAATAATATTACTATTAATATTAGAATAGGAAACTATTATAGGTTATATAAAAATAAAAGTTATGATTATAATATTGAAATTTTTATATTAATATTTGATTACGCAAATAATAATAATATTATTATTTTGAATATTGATACAAATCTACTTTTAGAGATTATTTCAAGAAATGATGTTAAAATGTTTAGTTTATCGATAAATTATGCCAATAAAAATAATATTATTGTAGATATTAATAATGAAAAAAGAATTGGCCATGAAGAATATCCCCTTTCTTATGCTGTTTTTAAAAATAATGTTGAAATAGTAAAGTTATTGATTGATTATGCCAATAAACATAATATTATTATGAATGTTAATGATCATGAAAATAAAAATAACGAATATAAAAAAAATCTTCTTTATTTACCTGTTTATCACGATAATATTGAAATGGTTAAATTATTGATTGATTATGCCAATCAACATAATATTATTTTATATCCTAATGATAAACCAAAAAATGGAGATTATCCACTTGTAGTGGCATCGAGACATAAAAATTTTGAAATAATAAAATTATTAAAAGAATATGCTTATAATCATAAAATTTTATTGAAGAATAATTGTTATGATTTATCCTATGAAACATACCATTTTCTAAATGATAAGGTAAATATTCAAAATAACTATTTAATTATATATAACTATAAATTTATTAAGAAATAAAAATAGAATGAGTTAAAAATAAGATATAATATATAAATATAAATTTTTTAAAAAAAATATTTTTATAATTTTTTATACTATTTAATAATCTATTAAAAATATTTTTTGTAATGACATATTAATATGATATATTTTAATATTTCCTTTTTTTTTATTTTTTTTTATTTTTTCTATATAATTAATAATATTAATATTATTCTTTTTATAAAGGAAATTCAAGAAAGAGAAGATATTAAACAAGAAATTAAAAAAATGAAAGAAGAAAAAGAAAAACTTAAACAAGAGATAAAAGAGATGAAAGAAGAAAGAGAAAATTTTAAATTAGAAATGATGAAAATGAAAGAAGTAATTGAACAAGAAATAAGAGAAAAACTTATAAAAGAAATAAGAGAAAAGTTTATAAAAGAAGAATAAAATATAATTTAACAAAATATATATATGTGTGTTTTCCGAAATAGATTAATATTACTAAAAATTATGCTCTTCCTTTAATATAATTAATATTATTAAAGTTTTAAATTAAAATAATAATATTTTTTTTAATAGTCATTTTAATGAATAGAGGATTATATTACTATCAGTTTTTACTCTTTATAAATGGGATTCAATTAATCTTTCGACAGAAAATGTAGATAGAATTAACACAACCTTTTTTTTTTTTTAGTCTTTTTTTATTTTTTTAGATGAAGAAAAATTTAATAGATTATATTATAATAGATAATTTAACTTTCTTATATTTAAAGCATTAAAAAAATAAAAACCAGTAAAATATTATAGACAATAATAAATAATACTGGAGGGAATAAAAAGTAGTATAATAATATTTAAAAACAATAAATCCATACAAGCCCTTAATTCTAAATATAGAATTAAAGTAAAATTGATCTATCCTATTCCACTAATGTCGGAAATAGGATCAGCATTTGCCCTCCTAGGCTGTCCTACTGTGTTATCAGCATTGATGTTCCTGGAGAGGTTAGTTTTGAATTTATTGAATAATATATGTTGTCTTTTACAGACAACAGGTATGATATCATTCAATAGAACCGTAGATCGCAACAAGAATGGAGATTTTGAATAAGTACTAGATTCAGTCTGACACTTAAACAAACATTCCCATTCCTTTTTGTACGGACAATTGTTAATTCTATCACTAAAACCATATTCTCTTCCACCAATTAAAAAAAAATATAAATTCGATACCTATTAACTATTTTTCTATTACTTAAAATATCTATATTACTTATACTATTAATCCTATTATTATTACTACTTTTATAACCCTTAACAATATTATTAATTCTATTATTCATAAACAATAAAATATATAAATATTTATCTCAAAAAAGAAAAATACAAATAAAAAACAAGTATTGAAATGGTTACAAAAAATAAATGTATAATTTATTTTTTGTAAAAAAGAGTAATATTTCTTGTTTTTTTTTTTTTTTTTTTTTTTTTTTTTTTAAGAAAAATAATAAAATAATAAAATTAAATATTTATAATTAAAATAAAATTATTTAAAATAAAATTTATTTATTTATTTTATTTAATTATTAATTAATATTATTTCAATAATTAATACATTAATTTTACATAAACTAATTTTTATTTATTATTATAATTTAATATGTTTTTCTTTTTTTTATTTCTCTATCTTCATAATTTACTTTACAATTTTCAATAATCTCAAGTATTTCGTTTTCATCAAGCTTTAAATTTAATTGTGATTTTAAAACATCAATTTGATAATTTGGCTCATTCAAAAATTCTTTTAGAATGTTTATTTTAGCTTCAGATAATCCTGTATATTGTTCTATAATATCTTCTTTGAATTTATCCAATATCATTTTTACTGCTATTTTAATTTCACCTTTAATTTCACCTTTAATTTCACCTTTAATTTCACCTTCCGCTTCACCTTCTTCTCTTGCTGCTATTACATCGTAATAATCTTTTTCTCTTTGTAAATATACTTGATAGAAATTCTTGTCTCCTTTCAAAGTCAATAATTTTTCCCTTGCTTCTTTAAATATTGTTGGTGTTTTTTTATTTCTAAAATATTTATTATTAGGATCATTTAAAAAAAAAAACCATGTAAATTTGTTTTCTAATTCTTCCTGTTCAATATTCATATACTTTTGTAATTCAAAGAAATGAATATTTAATAAATTTTCAAAACCTTCTCCTTTATTTGTCTCCCTTTCTTTTAATTCAAAATGCCAGTGACGTTTATTCATATTTTCAAATAAATTATAATTTAATAAATTGATTATGATTACATCGGATATCTCACCATACCACCTTCCTTGTGGTAGAGAATGAAAAATTATTCCAGAGGAATAATACAAAGATCTTTTAAACATATGACCAGTTTTATTGAATAGAATTTCAATATTTACTAATTTATTATGATTTGTTTTTGCTGTCATCAAAATACTTTGATGATTTTTGAATAAATCAAATTTTCTTTCTCTTTTAAAATTTTTATTTTGAATCGCTAATAATGTATCCATCTTTCCTAATTTTCCAATTTTATTTTTGTTAGTTGTATCTTCAGAATCTTCAGAGTTTTCATCGTCTGTATTATTAACAATTGCATTTGTTGCTAACATTTCAATATTCTTATATTCTAGATCATCAATTATAATTTCAGAATCTAAAATATTATTTAAAAAATCTATCATCATTTTTTTATTATTAATAAATAAGCCCTTAAAAGCAATATCAACTTTAGGATTTATCTCAACAATTAATTTTTCACTTTCCATTTTTTTTTTTTTTTTCTTATTTTCCTTTTTTTTAAAAATTTTTTCTTCTTTATTTAAACTATTTCCACAATTCCACTCATTTTAATTTTTATTAAAACTAAAAGTATTATTTAAAAATTTTATTAATATTAAATACTAAAATAATTTTTTTTTTTTTATATAGACCTATGATATAAAATAAATATGTGTAGCAAACTTGTTCGACCGCCAGGTTAAGTACATGATTGGGAAAGCCGAAGCTGACTTTCAATATGGCAGTCCATGAGGGACACACTACCACCTAATTATTAGGGAGTGGGCTTACTGCTTCACATTAGGGAAGGTCAAAGAAGCATACCCCGGTCATAGCAAAAAAAAAAAAAAAAAAAAAAAAAAAAAAAAAATGTGTAGCAAAATATTTGTCGTATATTATATGCAAATCCACCAGTAAAAGTTAATACTACTTAATAAATAAATAAATAAATAAATAATTAAATAATTAAATAAATAAATAAATAAATAAATAAATAAATAAATAAATAAATAAATGACAAAAAAATAAATGTATATTTATTAATAATAAAAAAGAGTAATATTTCTTTTTCTTTTTCTTTTTTTTTTTTGTATAAATTATAATTATATATATTTTTATTATATATATATTCTTTTTTAAGATTTATATTATTGTAATTATTCTAATTATATATATTTTTTATTTTTTATTTTTTATTTTTTATTTTTTATTTTTTATTTTTTATTTTTTATTTTTTATTTTTTATTTTTTATTTTTTATTTTTTATTTTTTATTTTTTATTTTTTATTTTTTATTTTTTATTTTTTATTTTTTATTTTTTATTTTTATTTTTTTATTAAGTTTTTTTCTATTTTTTTTTTGTTAATAGTTTTTAATTATTATGAAAATATTTTTTTTATCATAATAATTTTTAATACTAATAATAATAATATTTATTATTCAAAATGATTTTAATTATAAAATTTTTATAAAAATCATTATATATTATATAAAAATAATAAAAGTTTCTATTTTAGATTTTTTCTTAATTATATTTTTTTATTATTAAGGTATTTTAATTTTTAATAATATTAAAAATATGTATTTATAAATATATATTTTAATTTAATAATTAAATACTTTTTAATATTATTATAAAAAACTATATTAGTTTATTCTATAATATTCTATAAATTAATATTTTAATGATAAAAATAATAAATTATTTAAGTATATATTTTTATTATTATTATTTCTATTGTAAATGTTTTTTTTTTTTTTTTCATTAAAATATATTGTTATTAAAATATATTATTATTAAAATATATTGTTATTAAAATATATTGTTATACAATATTCAAAGATCTAAACTTATTTGCAAAGACCATAACCACGTTGACAACCTGCTTTACAATAATCAGATGATTTTCCACAGTAACCATATTGACTACAACATTGATCGGATTTTGGACAAGCACCATATTTTGGTCCACATCTTCCTGAAACAGTTGAAGTAGGTATCTTTTTAGTAGTAGTAGTCTTTTTAGTTGTAGTCTTTTTAGTTGTAGTCTTTTTAGTTGTAGTTGTTTTCTTGGTAGTAGTAGTCTTTTTAGTTGTAGTTGTTTTCTTAGTAGTAGTAGTCTTTTTAGTAGTAGTTGTTTTCTTAGTAGTAGTAGTCTTTTTAGTAGTAGTTGTTTTCTTAGTAGTAGTAGTTGTTTTCTTAGTGGTAGTAGTAGTCTTCTTAGTGGTAGTAGTAGTCTTCTTAGTGGTAGTAGTAGTCTTCTTAGTAGTAGTAGTAGTTGTTTTCTTAGTAGTAGTTGTTTTCTTAGTAGTAGTTGTAGTTGAAGAATTTGATGGACAATCACCAAATTCACTTTGACATCCTTTACCACAATAATCAGAAGTTGTTCCACAATATCCATATTTACTACAACAATAACCAGCTTTTGGACAAGCACCAAATTGTGGACCACATCTTCCTGAAACAGTAGAGGTTGGTATCTTTTTAGTAGTAGTAGTAGTAGTAGTTGTAGTTTTTTTAGTAGTAGTAGTAGTAGTTGTAGTTTTTTTAGTAGTAGTAGTAGTTGTAGTAGTTGGGACAGTAGTAGTAGTAGTAGTAGTAGTTGTAGTAGTTGGGACAGTAGTAGTAGTAGTGGTTGTTGTAGTAGTTGTTGTAGTAGTTGGGACAGTAGTAGTAGTAGTTGTTGTAGTAGTTGGAACAGTAGTAGTAGTAGTTGTTGTAGTAGTTGGAACAGTAGTAGTAGTAGTGGTAATTATTTTAGTAGTAGTAGTAGTGGTAATTTTTTTAGTAGTAGTAGTAGTAGTAGTTGGAACGGTAGTAGTAGTAGTAGTAGTAGTTGGAACGGTAGTAGTAGTAGTAGTAGTAGTTGGAACGGTAGTAGTAGTAGTAGTAGTTGGAACGGTAGTAGTAGTAGTAGTAGTAGTTGGAACAGTAGTAGTGGTAGTAGTAGTTGGAACAGTAGTAGTAGTAGTAGTAGTTGGAACAGTGGTAGTAGTAGTAGCAGTTGGAACAGTGGTAGTGGTAGTAGTAGTAGTAGGAACAGTGGTAGTAGTAGTAGTAGTAGTCTTCTTAGTAGTAGTAGTAGTAGTAGTAGTAGTAGTAGGAATAGATGTCTTACCATAACAATAACCGAATTCTGATTGACATCCGGAATTTATTCTACAATGAGCAGAACTATCACCACACCATCCTCCACTACTACAACAACGATAACCAGAACAAACACCATTACCATAATCTGGACCACATCTATAATCTTTTCTTTCTAATCCCTCAGGATAAGTTGGTTCGGCTTTATTAATAGTAGTAGTTGTAGTAGTAGTTGTTTTAGTTGTTGTTGTAGTTGTAGTAGTTCTTTTAGTTGTAGTAGTAGTAGTTGTAGTAGTAGTAACAGGAATAGATTTCTTACCATAACAAAAACCGAATTCTGATTGACATCCGGAACCTACACTACAATGAGCAGAACTTTCACCACACCATCCTCCACTACTACAACAACGATAACCAGAACATTTACCATTACCATATTCTGAACCACATCTATGATCTGCTCTTTCTACTCCATCAGCAAATGTAGGCTCTGGTTTCTTAGTAGTAGTAGTAGTAGTAGTAGTAGTGACTGGATTATCTTCATATTTACATGGAGTATTACCAGCATAAATACCACATCCATAATAAATATTATCACTAGAATAAACAATACGTTTACCATTATTAGCTAATGTAATATCATAATCATATTCTAAAGGTTCAATTGGTTCATTTTTATCAAAAATTTCTTTTATTTTTTGGTAGTTATATTCAATTTCTGGATGTTCACTCATAAAAGTAGCTACCATACCAGCTACTAATGGTGATGAAAAAGAGGTACCTTCATTAGTTATTTTTCTTACTACATCATATTCAAGGATTTCTGCTTTAATTTCACCTGGAGCATAAACATCGACACTAGGACCATGATTAGAATAGGAAGAAATTCTATATAAATCGTTGGTTGATGTCTTAATAGCACCTACACAAATAACATCATCAAATTCACATGGAATAACTCTAGTAACACGTTTTGCAAGGAAGGCTTTTTCATTACCTGCTGATGCAACAATAATAGCACCTTTTTGAATAATTTGTTCAACAATATTTTTGAATTGAATATAAAAACTATCCGTGTATTCAACACTAGCACCAATAGATAAATTAATGACAGTTTTATGAGGAATAATAGCTTCTTCAAAAATATATTGTAATCCACTTAAAATATCATTATCTTTAATATTACCTTTATTGTTTACAAATATGGAAACACCAAATATATTAGCACGCTTAGCAACACCATGAACTGATCCTCCAGCCATATCTGATACCGTTTCTCCATGATTATCACGATGATAACGACAACTACCATCAATAGTAGGTTCATTAACAGCTCTTCCATTTTCAATAGTAACACATTTAACTGTACGATCTTCATTGGTTTCTAATTCAGAATAACCAAAATGAAAACTAGAATCCATAATAACAATATTTATATCTTTACCAGCTGAAGATGGATAATAAAAATTACTATCATAATTATTAATATAATCTATTTTTATATTTCCTTGAGACATTAAAGATAAATGATTATCGGCATCTTCTTGAATTTCTACCCCTGTCCATTGAGTATGTTTTAAAATATCTTCTTTATTATAATAATTATTAATACTAAATAAATTTCCATCTGGAAGACAATCATAAATACCATCAATATATTTAATTTTGGATACTAAAGGTTTAGAAAGATAAGTATAAATAACAACAGTATCTTTAACAGAAGAAATAGGATAAGCATATTCAGAATTTGAAGTAAAGAAAAGTGGTTGACCATTATTTCTTTTTCTTAAATTTGTAACAGCTTCAAATTCTTCTAATACTTCTGGATGTTTATAAGTATCAATATTATCATTAATTAAATCATTAATTTCATCAAGTAAAGATTCAATAAAAACTTGAGATTCATCACGTTTTTCATTTTCTGAATATATTTTAAATTCACCAAAAGTATTATTGACGAATAATAAATAATAATCTTCTTTATTCTTTACTTTTTCATCATTTTTAGCATAAATGATTTTGATATTGATAAGTAATAAAAGTAAACAAAAAATGTATAAATAATTCATTTTGATATGTATTTATTATATTTAGATTATTATTATGATATTATTATTTTTATTATTTTTTATTTTTTTTTTTTAATTTTTTTTATTTTTTTTTTTTTTTTAATTTTTTTTTTTTAATTATTTTTTTATAAAATAAATAATTTTTTTAAAAAAAAAACTCTAATTTTTATTATTAATTATTAATATATTAATAATTAATAATAAAGTAATATTTTTTTTTTTTTGAAAACCAATTTTTGAAGATATTTTTCTCTTTTATATCATTTCCTTTTTATATATATATATATATATATTATTATTATTATTTTTTTTTTTAAATTTTTTAAATTTTTTAATAATAATAAAATTTACCAATTATCAACCCAATCCATATAAAACAGAAAACATTATATAATATTATTATAATTTTAAAGTTACACAACGGTTTTTTTTTCTTCTTTCTTTCAATGATAATAGTAATATTTAATAATCAAAAGATTTACAAATTACAAATTGTTTTATTAATATTTCATAAATATAAATAAAATAATAAATATAAATAATAAATAATAAATATATTAAAATATTAAAATATAAAATTTTAATTATTATTATTATTAAATAATTATACTTTATGAACATGATAAAGTTAATGTTTTACAAATAACAATAAATTTTTAATATATTATTTATAATATTATTTAGAAAAAAATAGTAATAAAGTTTATAATTAATTTCTTTTAAGTCAAATGTATTTATTAAAAAAATAGAAAAATCTAGACCTGTTAAAAAATATTATTAAATAATAATAAAAATTATAAATTTAATATTATTTCTTTACTAAAAAAAAAAAAAAAAAATTTATCATACTTATTAATTAAAAATACAAATGTAAAACATTTGAATTTACTGAGGGCGTCAAAGCCTAAAAGGTAAAGGCAGGAAATAGAATTCCGATATACGTTAATATGTATATCACATGAATGTATATCGGAACTATTATATAAATAAAAAAATATTAAATAGAAAAGAAAAATAATTTTTAAATAATAAAATATTTAATAAATACTAATATTAAAAATAATAATAATTCTTAATATTAAAAAACAAGAATTAATAGTTAATCATCTAAAGCTAAATATTGGCGAGAGACCGATAGCGAACAAGTACCGTGAGGGAAAGATGAAAGGAACTTTGAAAAGAGAGTTAAACAGTACGTGAAATTGTCAAAAGGTTTATGTTATCTTAATGATTAATAATATTATATTAATAAATAATTATTAAATAAATAAAAAAAATTTTTTTTTTAAAATATAGTTTTAAATCAAAAACATAAAAATTCACTAAATATTTGACAATAAAAATTCTAAACATAATTTAATTATTATCTACCGGAATGTAAAGATTTGACATTTTTTGTTTAACACGTTTTAACACATCAAATAATCAAATTCTATTATTATAGAATAATAAATATAAATAAATATTGTTATTTCGTAACAAAAGTTTATTTTATATATTTTTTCAAAAATGGATTAAAAATTTGATTTGAATTATTTCATAATAAAAAAAAAAAAGTAATTTAATTTAATTTAATTTAATTTAATTTATTATTAATATATCCTTTTTATTTTATTATTGTTGTACTTATATAATATTACAATATTATCCATTTTATTTATTGTTCTTTAAGTAAATAATATAAAATTTTCTATCAAATAAATCATTATTTATATTTATATTAATATTAAATATATATAATATATATTATAAATATATATAAATATATATAAAATATATAATATATATTATAAATATATAAAATATTATATATAAAATATATAAAATACTTTAATAGATTTTAAAAATAAAACTAAATAAAATTTTATAAAAAAATTTATTAATATTTAAATAAATTAACATAAATCTATTTTTGGTATTATTGTCAAATATTTAAGAATTTTTATAATAAATAAAATTTGATCAAAATTAATTTATTTTTATCTTGAATAAAATAATAACTGGCAAAAAAAAAAATTTTTTTTTAAATTGTTTAAACCGTTTACAATAAAAATTTTATAATAATAAACAATATAAATATATATAATTTGTATAATATATATTATTATATTATTATTATATTATTATTATATTAATAATATATTATATTATATTATATTATATTATATTATATTATATTATATTATATTATATTATATTATATTATATTATTTTTCATTATTTAAATTTTATAAAATAAAAATAAAAATAAAAATAAAATAAAAATAAAATAAAATAAAATTAAATATAATAAAATATAATAAAATATAATAAAATATAATAAAATATAATTATCATTACATATATGTAATATGATTTTAATGTGATTTTATCATATGATTACATAATTTTATAATTAACATATTTTCCTATTTAGTTTTATTTATAAATATTTTTATAATAATTAAAGTTTATAACTGATTATAATAAGGGTATAATAAGGATAGATTAAATATTAAATTGTTAATTAACAATTTAATATATTAATTATTAAAATTTTTAATAAATTTTTTTTTATTTATTATTAATTTTAATAATTAATAAATTTATGAGTTTCAAACTTTTATTATTTTTATTATTATTTAATATTAATATAGAAATGTTTTTGATTAATAATACAATATCATATTATATACATACATTTATTAATTAATTATTCAATTACAATTTTATATTTTTAATTTTTTAAAATATTATTATATGTTCATTTAAAAATGGATGATAATAAATTACTAATATTTCCATAATATAATATAGAATTTTTACAATTAATTACTATGTGATGTTAATTACATAGAATCATTAATATCATTATTGATATTATTATATATTGTAATTAATTATTTTTTTTTTATTTTTTTTGTTTATAATTATTTAAGAGATTTTTAATTGATAACAATCGGAATACTGTTCATATAAATCATGTTTAATACAGTCAAAACCAATCTTTTCTTTGGATAAGCGCCAAAATCAAATTTATATTTTCTTGAAACATTCGAAAATGGTACTTTTTTAGTAACTTAGTAGTTGTACTCAGTTTAATAGACGTTCTTTTTTTTTTAGAAGTGTAAATCTTCTTAGTAGTAGTTTTATTTTTAGTTTGTGGAAATCTTTTTAGTGAAAAATTTTTTTATTATAGTAGTGGTAAGGATATATTTCTTATCAAAGCAATAATCAAATTGTGATTGACAACTAAAACATATATTGTAATGATTATCATTATCACTACAAACATCATTGCTATTACAACAACAAAAACCTTCACAAATACTATCACCTTTTTTTTTTTTTACTATATTTATGATCTTCACTTACTCCATTAGTAAATATTTGTACTGAGTTTTTTAGTGATATGAGCAGTAGTTCTTGAATTTTTATTATATGAAGTATTTCCAGCATACACGGTATATATCATTACTAAAATAAACAATACATTTACCATTATTAAAAGTTTATTGTTCTATTACACGTGATATTTATGTATAAAATAACATATATTTAATAATTATATATAATTTTTACATATATCTAAACAATATAAAAAAATTTTTAATTTTAAAATTAAAAAAAGTGGGAAATTTTCATAAATGAAGGAATTAAAACAGCTGGGTAAAGAATTAAACTCATGACAGTTATACATTAATGAAATTAAAAGATCAATTGAAGATGATAGAAAATTCTGTAAAAATTTAACAAAAAAACTGAGAGTCATAAAAATTATATAATTTAAAGGAACTAAAATATATCAATAAATACAGAAAAGGAAAGAAAAAAAAATTATTTTTCATTACTTTCTCAAGGAAAATAAAACAAAGATATCATAAACCAATACAATAATAATAATAATAATAATAATAATAATAATAATAATAATAATAATAATAATAATAATAATAATAATAATAATAATAATAATAATAATAATAATAATAATAATAATAATAATAATAATAATAATAATAATAATAATAATAATAATAATAATAATAATAATAATAAAATAATAATAATAATAATAATAATAATAATAATAATAATAATAATAATAATAATAATAATAAAAATAAAACATCACTATTAATAATTATCCATCCTCTGCTGATAAATATATTGATATAATTATTATATATAAAAAATAAAGCTTAATTCATTTTTTTATATATATATTTTTTTTATAAATCTATTTACTTTATATTATTTGTATTTTATTTAT
Source organism: Anaeromyces robustus (assembly GCA_002104895.1). Classification (NCBI taxonomy): domain Eukaryota; kingdom Fungi; phylum Neocallimastigomycota; class Neocallimastigomycetes; order Neocallimastigales; family Neocallimastigaceae; genus Anaeromyces; species Anaeromyces robustus. The sequence goes on along the minus strand of MCFG01000213.1, from coordinate 65,155 downwards.
TTTTATTTATATATAAATTTCATTACACTATATTTATTTATCTTTTTATTTTTATTTTATTTTTATTTTATTTAAAATTGAAAAAAAAAATTTTTTATTTATTTTAATGTTAATATCAATAAAATTTAATAATTAGAAAAACAATTTTATAATAGAGGTGAAAAAGAATTAAAAAAATTAAAAGAAAATTTAATAAAATTGACCTATTTCAGGTCAAAATTTTAAATATTGATATAAAAATTAATTTGATAAATAATAATAACATATCTAATATAAATAGAAATATTTATAGATCTTATTATTTATAAATAATAATAAAAAAATATTGAATAATTTTTATTAAAATAATGAAAGTTATAACTGTTTTTAAATTCTAAAGTTTTTAGTTATTAACTTTTCTTAAATAAATGTACTTTTATTTATTTATTTTTTTTTTTTGTATATCATATAATAGTGAATTAGAATATAAATATAATAATATATATATAAAATCAATATACATATATTATATTTATTATTTATATACAACATAAATAGGTATATATAAATCTAATTCTATATAGTATAAAATATTTTATGATTTATTTACTATTTTTTTATAATTTATATATTTATTTGAAATCAATTAATTCATACATTCTATGAAGTAATTTATTTCAAATAAATAAAACTAAACTCAAAATTATTTTTAAAGGTTATTAAAATATATCGCGTATTTTTATTTAAAATCAAATAGTTTTCGATATTAATCTTGCTTTCTACTACAATATTCAACTTTTTAAACAGACTACATATTCTGTAAATCATAGAAGTTGATAAGGTAGTAGTTTTTTTTTTTAATTGCCAATTTTTAATAATAATAACGATTTTTTAGGGTAAATAAATATAAAATTTTGTGTATTTGATTGGAATAGTTTTTTTTATATATTCAATAATAAATTTTAAAAAATAATATTTTTAAAAAATATATAAATGAAAGAATTATCAAAAAAAAAAAAAAAAAAAATCGTAATTATCATCATAATAATCAATCATTAGATTACATAATCTATAAATACTAAAAATTGATATATTAGTTCAGTTTAGTAATATTTTTAAATGGCAATTTTAATGGTAATAAAGTTTACTTTTATATTTATTCATATAATCTATGATAAATATTAATAATAATTATTTAAAAAAGTTCAGTATATAATTAAATTGATTATTATAATTATCAACTTTCAAATGATATATTCTGAGAATTGTAAAAGTAGAAATTGATTTTAGTTGCATTTGGATTTTTATGGCCAATTTAATATTATATATATTTTTTAAAAAGTTTTATATATTGACTGTAACATTTTATATATATATATAAAAAAGAATTATTTTTTTATAAATATTAAAAAAAATTATTTTTAAAAATGATAAAAAGAATTAATTTTTTTTACTATAGAAATCAATTAATTTTTCCATAATAACCTGATTTGATATATTATATTTATTAACTTTATATATATATATTCTATATTTTTAAAAGTTAATACTTTATTTAGATATAATAATCATTTTATTAACATAATTTATATTAGTTTATTTTTTCATCATTGATTTTAAAATTTTGTGTGTTTAATTGGAATAGTTTTTTTTTTTTTTTTCATATATTCTATAATAAATATTTTTTTATTAATTTTTTTTCTTTTTTTTTTTTTCTTTTTTTTTTTTGGAAATTATTTTATTATTATTTATATATTTATTTCATTTATTATTATTATTAGTATTAATATCATTTTTGATTATCGTCGCTAATATTATTAGTAGTATCCTTTTTAATTATTATTGCTATTATTAAAATTATATATAAAATTATATAATTTATTAATTCAAATATTAATATTTGGATTTATTAAATAATAACCATAATATTCTATAAAAATTAATAAATTTTTATATTTATTTATTTATATTTATTTGATAATTAAATAAATATAATATATTAATAAGAGTATTAATTTATTTAATTATTTTTTCTAATAATACAAACACGTTGTTTCTTTGACTTTTTAAAGCTTTCTTTATCATTAGCATCATTAGAACTATTTTTACCATTGGATTCGTCAAGATCACTAGAACCATTAGAAGTATTAGAATCACTGGAATTATTATTATTAATATCCTCATCACTTTCTGTACCAGAATCATTAATAATTGGTAATTTAACATTATTATCTGTTTTAAGGGTTGGTTCTGGAATTTTAAAAGTAGTACTGGTAGTGATAGTAGTAGTTTTTGTAGTGGTAGATTCCGAATTTCCAGAAGTAGTAATAATAGTAGTAGTAGTCGTAGCGGTAATAGAAGTAGTAGTGATAGTTTTAGTAATAGTTTGTTTTGGGTTTTCATTATAAATAGTAGTTGGTTCTGGATCTTCTTCATAAGTAGTTGTTAGTTCTGGATCATCTTCATAAGTAGTTGTTGGTTCTGAATCATCTTCATTAGTAGTTGTTGGTTCTGGATCTTCAAAAGTAGTAGATGTAGTTGATTTTGGACTTTCGGAAGTAATTATAGTAGTAGAAGTTGTAGGAATAGTTGTATTAGGAGTAGTAGTAGAAGTGGTTGTAGTAGTTGTAGGAGTGGTAGTAGTAGAAGTGGTAGTAGTAGTTGTATTAGGAGTAGTAGTAGAAGTGGTTGTAGTAGTTGTAGGAGTGGTAGTAGTAGAAGTGGTAGTAGTAGTTGTATTAGGAGTAGTAGTAGAAGTGGTTGTAGTAGTTGTATTAGGAGTAGTAGTAGAAGTGGTTGTAGTAGTTGTAGGAGTAGTAGAAGTGGTTGTAGTAGTTGTAGGAGTAGTAGTAGTAGAAGTGGTTGTAGTAGTTGTAGGAGTAGTAGTAGTAGAAGTGGTTGTAGTAGAAGTAGTAGTGGTTGTAGTTGTAGTTGTAGTTGTAGTTGTAGTAGTACATGGAAGATTTCCAGCACTAATTCCACAACCATTATATATATTATTACTGGAATAAACAATATGTTTACCATTATTAGCAAATAAATTAATATTTTCAATATCATTTAAAGATTTGAATAATTCACCATTTTTATTTAATAGATCTTTTATATCATTGACAGATAAATTTATTGCTTGGATGTTCACTAATATAAGTAGAAATCATTCCTGAAACTAATGGTGATGAAAAAGAAGTACCACTATTGATAATAGTATGAATACTATTATTTTTAATAATTTTAGCTTTAATATCTGATGGAGCATAAACGTCAATACTTGAACCATAATTAGAATAGGAAGCAATAGTATATAAATTATCAATATTTTCACTAGCAACTCCACCTACACAAATAGTATTTTCATATTGACATGGATAAATAAGTTTTCTATTTGTTGAAAGTAATTTTTTATCATTTCCTGCCGATGTAACAATAATACCACCTTTTTCAGTAATTCTATTAACATAATTTTCATATAATTCAATTAAAGATTTTATACTTTCTGAATATCTTATTTCTAAAGAAATATTAATAATAGTTTTATAAGGAACAATTAATGATTCATAAATAAATTGAAATCCCCAATTAATATGTTGAAAATTTGGTGTTCCATTTTCTAATGATTCAATAGAAAGTCCAAGAATATTAGCACGCTTAGCAACACCATATACTAAACCTCCTGCCATATCTGATACTGTTTCTCCATGATAAAATGAATTTTTTCCACATTTTTTATTTTCTTCATAATAAATTTCACCATTTTCATCTGAAATATTTTTAATTTCAAGACATTCAACAAAACGATCATTCGTATTAGAAAATTCAGAATAGTTAAGATTAAAACTTGAATCCATAATAATAATTGTAGTATTTGAACCAGCAGAAGATGGATAATAGTAATTATTATCGTATTGATTTATGATATTTTTATTGAATAATCCTTGAGATAATAAAGATAAATGAAGATCGGCATTTTCTTGAACTTCTAAACTTGTCCAATTTGTTTCATTTAAAATATCTTCTTCATTATAATAATGACTAAAAGAAATATCAATTTCAGATTCTGGAAGACAATCATAAACATCATTAAAGGAAGACCTAATTTCTTCAGCTAATTTTTCTGGAAGATAAGCATATAAAACAGTAGTGTTTTTAATAGAAGAGATAGGATAAATATAGTCAGATTTTAAAGATAATAAATCTGATTGGACATTATTTCTTTTTCTTAATTTGGAGGTAGTTTCAATTTCTTCTAATTTTTCAGGATGTTGATAAGTATCAATATTATCAATGATTAAACCATTAATTTCCTCAATTAAAGATTCCATAAAAACTTGAGATTCTTCACGTTTTTCATGTTTAGTATTAGAGAATAATTTAAATTCTCCATAAACATTATTTACAAAAATTAAATAATGTTCTTCTTTATTATTTAACTTTTTATCATTTTCAGCGAAAATGATATTTATCAATAATAAAAGAATATTTAAAAGATAAAAATTTTTCATTTTTTTATAATAATAAAACTTTTTATTTATATTTAATAATTTTTTTTTTATTGAAAAAAAATTTTTTTATGTAATCTTTTTCTTCTTTTATATTTTTTCTTTTTATAATAATTGCTACTCTTTTTTTTTTTTCCTTTTAATAATATAATGTTTTTCTTTCACTTAATTATTTCATAATTAAATTAAAAATTAATTATTTTATAATTAAATTAAAAAATAAATTTTTAAAAAAAAAAAAAACACTATCTGATGTAACATAAGACATGTTTACTAATTATAAAAATGTTACACTAATTAAACAACTAATGTTACACATAATTGAAGGCAAAATTTATTGGTTATACGTTATTTAATAAAAATTATTTATGATAATTAAAAAAATTTTATGATTCCTTATTTTAAAAATTATTATCGATTTTCTTTTTAATATAAATTCATTTTTAATGGTTATGTATAAATATAAATATTAAATTTTTTATATTTAGGTAAATGTATGATTCAGATATAAAAATTTATTTAAATTAATAGTAAAATATATTTTGTTAATTTAATAATATTTAAAATATATTTTACAATTATAAAATATTAATTAAAAGAAGTTCTAAGTATTTATTTTTAATTAATAAATAATTATATCGATATTATTTATAAATTATTAATTTTTTTTTATACTACATATTTTTAAATATAACATATACTTTTATTAACTTAAATTAATTTTTATTTAATTATTCATTATACACAAAAATAAAAATTATTTTTATTAATTTAAGTAATTTTGTCAACTCTAATATGAAAATACTTTATTTATAAATAAATTAATATGAATAATTCTATTTCTCATATAATTATTATTCCATATTAAATAAAAATATATTACAAAAAAAATTACACCAAATGCTTAATCTATATATATATATATATTTATTCATAAAATTATGATATATCGATATAATTATGAAATAATTTTAATTAATTTATAAAATCAACTTTATTATTATTTTATTTAAAAGATTTATTGTTGTAAAAGTATTATATTTTATTTTAAAATATTTTTTTCTCTAAAAATTAATGAAAAAAAATTTTTTTTTTAAAAAAACAATAATATAATTTAAAAATAAAAGTATAATATTTTAATTAAATTGTTTTATATTATTCTTTTCATGATTTTAAAATAATTTCATTTTTTTTAAAATAATTTCATTATTATTAATTTCTTTTGGTATTTTTTTTTGTTATTTAATTAATTATTCATTTAATATTTAATATTAAATAATTTTCTTCTCTTTTTATTTTATTTTATTATTTCTCTTTATGACATTGAATTAGTTTGTTATGTTACACATTAATTAAAAATAAATGTTACACTAGGAAAGAAACAAAATTTTAGTTGGTTTGGTTTTATACAATAAATAAATCTTTTTTTAATTTAATACTTGTTTTTTTATATTTAATAATTAAGAATTTTATTAGTTAATAATTGATAATAATTAAATAATAATTTATTTAATAATTAAATTAATTATTATTTATAGTAAAAAAAAATTTTTAGATTTTCTGGTAATTTAAATTTTATACATCACAACATTCAAGACTTCAAAAAATAATTCTTAATAATAAAATTTAATATAAACTTTATTTCTAACAATAATTAATAAGAATATATTTTTTTTTTTAATAATGAAAAATTTTATTATGAAGAAATTTTATCATTTCTTTAATTAATTTATTTATAAATTTATTAATAATTATTAATAAAAAATAAATTGGCAGTTAAAGTTAATAATAAAAATTAAAAATTTTGACATTTGTTTCATTTAATAATTTTCATATTAATATTAATTTTATACTAATTAAATAATATCAAATTTTTATAATTATTCAAATATACGACAAATATTTTACTACACCTATTTATTTTATATCATAGGATAGGTCTATATAAAAAAAAAAATTATTTTAGTATTTAATATTAATAAAATTTTCAAATAATACTTTGTAGTTTTAATAAAAATTAAAAATGAATGGAATTGTGGAAATAGTTTAAATAAATAAGAAAAAATTTTTAAAAAAAAGGAAAATAAGGAAAAAAAAAAAAAATGGAAAGTGAAAAATTAACTGTTGAGATAAATCCTAAAGTTGATATTGCTTTTAAGAGCTTATTTATTAATAATAAAAAAATGATGATAGATTTTTTAAACAATATTTTTGATTCTGAAATTATAATTGATGATCTAGAATATAAGAATATTGAAATGTTAACAACAAATCCAATTGTTAATAATACAGACGATGAAAACTCTGAAGATTCTGAAAACACAACTAACAAAAATAAAATTGGAAAATTAGGAAAGATGGATACATTATTAGCGATTCAAAATAAAAATTTTAAAAGAAAAAGAAAATTTGATTTACTCAAAAATCATCAAAGTATTTTGATGACAGCAAAAACAAATCATAATAAATTAGTAAATATTGAAATTCTATTCAATAAAACTGGTCATATGTTTAAAAGATCTTTGTATTATTCCTCTGGAATAATTTTTCATTCTCTACCACAAGGAAGGTGGTATGGTGAAATACCAAATGTCATCATAATCAATTTATTAAATTATAATTTATTTAAAAATATGAATAAATGTCACTGGCATTTTGAATTAAAAGAAAAGGAGACAAATAAAGGGGAAGGTTTTGAAAATTTGTTAAATATTCATTTCTTTGAATTACAAAAGTATATGAATATTGAACAGGAGGAATTAGAAAACAAATTTACATGGTTTTTTTTTTTAAATGATCCTAATAATAAATATTTTAGAAATAAAAAAACACCAACAATATTTAAAGAAGCAAGGGAAAAATTATTGACTTTGAAAGGAGACAACAATTTCTATCAAGTATATTTACAAAGAGAAAAAGATCATTACGATGTAATAGCAGCAAGAGAAGAAGGTAAAGCAGAAGGTAAAGAGGAAAGTAGAGAGGAAGGTAAAGAATATATAGCTTTTGAAGTAGCAGTAAAAATGATATTGGATAAATTCAAAGAAGATATTATAGAACAATATTCAGGATTATCTGAAGCTAAAATAAACATTCTAAAAGAATTTTTGAATGAGCCAAATTGTCAAATTGATGTTTTAAAATCAAAATTAAATTTAAAAATTGATGAAAAAGAGATACTTGAGATTATTGAAAATTGTAAAGTAAATTATGAAAATAGAGAAATAAAAAAAAGAAAAACATATTAAATTATGATAATATACTGAATAATATATATTTTTATAAATAAATATATATATATTTATAATTGTATATTTTTTAATGTAATAATAAAAATTAGTTTATGTAAAATTAATGTATTAATTATTGAGATAATTAATATTAATTAGTAATTAAATAAAATAAATAAATAAATAAATTTTATTTTAAATAATTTTTTTTTTTAATTATAAATATTTTTAAAATTTTATTTTTATTTTATTTATTATAATATAATTTATTAAATTTTTCTTCATTTAAAAAAAAAAAAAAAGACTAAAAAAAAAAAGGTTGTGTTAATTCTATCTACATTTTTTGTCGAAAGATTAATTGAATCCCATTTATAAAGAGTAAAAAACTAATAGTAATATAATCCCCTATTCATTAAAATGACTATTAAAAAAATATTATTATTATTTTAATTTAAAACTTTAATAATATTAATTATATTAAAGGAAGAGTATAATTTTTAGTAATATTAATCTATTTCGGAAAACACACATATATATATTTTTGTTAAATTATATTTTATCCTTCTTATATAAACTTTTCTCTTATTTCTTTTATAAGTTTTTCTCTTATTTCTTGTTCAATTACTTCTTTCATTTTCATCATTTCTAATTTAAAATTTTCTCTTTCTTCTTTCATCTCTTTTATCTCTTGTTTAAGTTTTTCTTTTTCTTCTTTCATTTTTTTAATTTCTTATTTAATATCTTCTCTTTCTTGAATTTCCTTTATAAAAAGAATAATATTAATATTATTAATTATATAGAAAAATAAAAAAAAAAATATTAAAATATATCATATTAATATGTCATTACAAAAAATATTTTTAATACAATATTAAATAGTATAAAAAATTATAAAAATATTTTTAAAAAAAAAAAATTATATTTTATATATTATATCTTGTTTTTAACTCATTCTATTTTTATTTCTTAATAAATTTATAGTTATATATAATTAAAAAGTTATTTTGAATATTTACCTTATCATTTAGAAAATGGTATGTTTCATAGGATAAATCATAAAGATTATTCTTCAATAAAATTTTATGATTATAAGCATATTCTTTTAATAATTTTTATGTCTCGATGCCACTACAAGTGGATAATCTTCATTTTTTGGTTTATCATCAGGATATAAAATAATATTATGTTGATTGGCATAATCAATCAATAATTTAACCATTTCAATATTATCGTGATAAAGAAGATTTTTTTATATTCGTTATTTTTATTTTCATGATCATTAACATTCATAAAAATATTATATTTATTGGCATAATCAATCAATAACTTTACTATTTCAATATTATCTTTAAGAACAGTATAAGAAAGGGGATATTCTTCATGGCCAATTCTTTTTTTTTCTTATTAATATCTACAATAATATTTATTTTTATTGGCATAATTTATCGATAAACTAAACATTTTAACATCATTTCTTGAAATAATCTCTAAAAGTAGATTTGTATCAATATTATTATTATTATTTGCGTAATCAAATATATTAATATAATAATTTCAATATTATAATCATAACTTTCATTATTATATAAACTATAATAGTATCCTATTTTAATATTAATAGTAATATTATTTTTATTGATATAGTCTAATAATAATATTATCATTTCAATATAATTTTTTTCAAATGCACATTGAGATATAGGATATTTATCTCTGATATTCAAAATAATGATATGCTTTTTGGAATATTCAGTTAATAACATAGCCAATTCAATATTATTACTTTCTGAAGCATAATAGAGCAAATTCATTTTATTAGAATTATCATTCATAATTAAATTAATGTTATTTTCTTCTGTATAATCCAATAATAATTTAATTGTTTTAAAATCTCCTTTTTCAACAGCTTTTAAAATAAATTTATATTCTAAATTTGATATGTTTTTTTTTTTTTTTTATTAATTTTTTCTAGAATTTTTTTTTATTTTATCATAATTCTCATTACATAAAGCATTATAAAGTTTTTCATAATAATAATCATTATCTTTTGTCATTTTCAAAATTTATATATATTTTATGTATTTTATTTCTTGTCTCCTTATTTTGTTTTTATTCTTTTATATGTTATTGTTTATTATTTTTGCTTTAATCTTTGTTTTGTTTATTCAAAAGAAGAAATTTGATATAAAAAGAATTTTTCATAATTTATATAGTTTTATTTGATGATAATAAAGTTTGGTTACACAAAAATATTTTATGTTTTAAAGCTGATTTATTTTAGAGTATTTGAGTTATAATAAATTTTTATTAATACTTTATTAAAATTTATATATACCTTTGAAATAATTTTATAACTTTCATAAATAAAACTGAAAAAATAATGATATAATTATTTTATAAATAACGATATTTACTAATTATATTTACTAATTATATTTACTAATTATATTTACTAATTATATTTACTCTTCCAATTATTAACTTTAAATAAAAGTAAAATTATAAAGTACAAATAAACTTTAATATAAAAATAATTGAATATTGACATATTATTATTCTTGAAATCTTTTATTTTATTATTATTTTTAAAGTATATATAAAGTATAAAAGTAAATAATTATAATACTCTTTTTTTTTTTTTTTTTTTTTTTTTTCTCTATCAAAAGATATCAAAATATTAATGCAAAAAAAATTAAAAATTATATATATAACAAAAACAACAATAACAACAACAATAACAACAACAATAACAACAACAACGACAACAACAACAACAACAACAACAATAATAATAATAATAATAATAATAATAATAAATATTAATCATTTAATATTATATTTATCTTAAACTTTATATCTTTTATTAATTTTTTTTTTATTTTTAAGTTCTTAATGTTAATTTTTTTTAAAAAAACTTTAATATTACATTTTCATAAATATATAAATATAGATATTTCATTACAAATTTTTTTTTAATTATAATTAAAAATAATATATATTATACGTTATTATTATTTTATATATTTTAATTATTTTTTAATATTTTTTTTTTAATATTAATAATTATAAATTTAACAAATTAAATAAATATATTTAAATTGTCAATATTAAATAAACAAATTAATTATTTATTAATGTTAAACAAAATTATTATAGAATTATTAACTATTATTTTATTATTAAATAATAATAATAATAATTAATATTAGTTAATTAATTATTATATAATTATTTTTCTTTTCTTTTCTTTTTTTTTTTTTTTTCCTTTTTTTTAAAAAAATTTTTTTTCTTTTTTTCCATTTTAATTATCTGGCATACATTGATAATGGAATTGAGTTAATCTTACACATTTAGAACCTGGTACACAACATCTTTTAGGTTCATCATCGGCACCACATTTTTGATAAAAATCTGCACAATTTTCTATATTTTCATTATTAAATTCTTTTGGGGAACTTGATTCTTGTGGGTTTGGATTTGAAATTGGTGATGGATTTGGTTGTAAGTTTGGTTGTGTATCATCATTTTCATATCCTTCATAAATTGGAATACATTGATGGTAATGTTCATCATTTTTATGACAGAAATAACCTTCTTCACAACAACTAATTGTACCTTTATAATTAAGACCTCCACATTGTTGATAAGCCTTAATACATTCAACATCATTAGTTGGAATAGTAACATTAGTGGTAGTACTTTTGGCATCACTAGTACTAGGAATAGTAGTTTTATTGATTGTTGTAGAAGGAGTAGTAGTAGTAGTAATGATAACAGTTGTAGTAGTAATAATAGTTTCATTTGGCTCATGAGTTGTTGTAGAATTCATTTGTTCTTCAAAATACTCTCTAAGATATTCTGGAATACATTGATGATATTTAGAATTACTTTTTAAACAAAATGTACCTTCACAACATTCTGGTGAATCAGGATATAATGAACCACCACACATTTCAAATTCCTTAGAGCACTCGGTAGAATCTGGTTCATTAGTAGAAATAATATTTGTAGTAGTTGTAGTAGTTATAGATATGGTGGAAATTGTGGAAGTTTTAGAAGTTTTGGAAGTTTTGTTAGTTTTGGTAGTTGGAGTTGTAGAAATAATAGTAGTATTATTATAAGAATCACATACAAATGGAATAGAACACCATTCATTATTTTCAACACCCCATTTATAATTATCAACATAAAATATATCACAACTTTTACAACATTTATATTTTTCACCTCTTGGACAAAATTGTATATCGTTTATACCACAAATACGGCCATTTTCAATTCCATATTGTTCACCGGTACTACTATCTGTAAATTCAACTTGAGTGGTTTTTAATTCACAACATGGATAACCATGAACTTCTGACCAACATTCTTTTTTAGCTAAGGCAACACCAAATACTGTAATATTTAACATAAATATTAATATTATATAAAATTTTACATTACATTGCAAAATTATATTATTAAGAATAAGATAAAATATATATATTAAAAATATTATATAAATATAAATAAATATGTATTATTAACATATTATACATATATACAATATATAGATAAAAATATAATAATAATAATAATAATAATAATAATAATAATAATAATAATAATAATAATAATAATAATAATAATAATAATAATAATAATAATATACTTACAACTGAATAAGGAAAAAAAAATTTTAGAATTCATTTTTATTTTATATACTAAATGTTTTTCTTTATTTATAATTTTTTTTTTATTTTATTATTTTTATTTTGTTTTATTTTTTTTATTTTATTATTATTTTTATTTTATATTTTATATTTTATTATTTATTTTTAATTTTATTTTTTATTTTATTTTATATTTTATTTTATTTTATTTTTGTTATTTATTCTATTATATTGATTTATTAGTTTAAATATTAAAATATTTAATAAATTAAATAATACTTTTATTATAAAAGATGTTTAATAAAACTTAAGTATACAACAAATATAAAAATATACATATAATAAAAATATAATTTTTATCTATAAATAACAAATAAAATAAAAAAATTTTTTTTATTTTATATTATTAATGCTATTATTACTACTATTTTTTTTTAAAAAATTTTGTCGTAAAGAGAAAAAAAAAAAGAAAAAGAAAAAGAAAAAAAAAGAAATATTTTCTATTTATATGATTTTATTTTTTTATTTTTTTTTTTATTTTTTATTTTTATTTTATTTTAGTTTTTTTTTTATTTTTTCATTTTTAATTATTGTTTTTAAATAAAAAACTTTAATTAATAGTTTTTATACGTTGTTAATGTTAATTTTTGTAATTTTTGTAATTTTTGTATTTATTATTTAAAAAATTATTTAAATTAAATTTATATTAAAAAAAGAATTTTTGCTGTTTATGTATAAATTTTTTTTTTATCAAAAAATATTCTAAATAATACAAAATTTATTTATTTATTTATTCATTCATTTATTTATTTATTTATTTATTTATTTATTATATATATTTATTTACTTATAAAATATAAATATTAATTAAAATATTTAATTAATTAAAAGAGAATTAAAATTATAATATTAATTATTTAATCATTCATTTATTATTTTTAAAATTTTACTTACTACTTACTATTATTATTTATTTATTTATTTATTTACTTATTTGATAATTATTATTTATTTATTTAATTAAATATTTAATTATTATTCATTTATTCATTAGTATTATTGTTTTGCTGTTTTATAATATTTTTGGTTTTATCGAATATTAATAAAAACTTTGATTTTCATTTTCATCTTTTAAAATTTTACAATAAAAAAAGAAAAACAATTTTATTTATTATATTAGGTTGAAGCTAAATTCTTATTGGTTAATATTGTAATACAATTAATTTTGATAAAAATTTAAAAAAGTTTAAAATGATTTTTTTTTTTTTTTTTGCTTTTTTTTTTTTTTTTTTTTTTTTTCTATTTATTTTCTGTTTTTTTTTTTTTTTTTTTTATACTTCTTTTGAATAACAATATTCCAAATAAATATAAATAAATATAAATAAATATAAATAAATATATTCTAATATATTCTAATATATTGATACCATATATAAATAAAAAGTGTTGTTTTAATTGGGTTACATCAAAATAAAAAATTTTATGATTCATGTTATATAATACTAAAAAAACTAAAAAATATTTTTTTTTTCCTGTAAACTTTTATTTATCTTTTTTTATATCAAAAGTAACAGAATAAAGTAAAATAAAATAAAATCAAATTAACCAAATGAATTGTATTAACATATAATAATGTGAATTTTTATTATTAAGAGTATAAAAATTTTTTTTATATTTATATATTATTTTATTTTTTTATATATAAATAAATTTTGTTTTTAATTATAATAATAATTGTAAAGTAAAAATAAACATTTTGTACTTTTTTTTATAATTAAATAAAATAATAATTTTTATAATTAAATAAATTAAAAAAAATAAAAATAAAAAATAAAAAAAAATAAAATTAAAAATAATTAACCATTGTTTATGGGGAAAGAAGCCATCAATTAATTATTAAAATTATGAAACAAATTTTTTTTTTTACAAAATATATAGTTAATTAATAAAAACAAAAGATTATTTAATAAAATTAACTTTTTTTTTTTATTTACATTTTTTATTATTGTTGTTTATTATTGTTTTATCTTTCATTTCATTTCATATGTTAATAAAAATATGTATAAATAAAAATATAATAATTATAATTAATAGTATAAAAAAATATTTATTAAAAATATGAAAAAAAAAATATGCAATAAATAGTAAATTTAATATATTAATTATTATATATTTATAATAAATAAATAAATGAATGAATGAATAAATAAATAAAATAATGATTTATGATTTATGATTCAGTGGATGGATGATTTGTACTACTAATAAAATTTTAATAATTTCAATTATAACAATTATAATAACAACAATTGTTTTTTTTTTTTTTTTTTTTTTTAATTATTTATTTTGATGATTTTGTATGTAATTAATAGAAACAAACGTTTCAGATGTTTACTAAAAAGTGAAATAAATATGTAATATAATATATGATTTTGTGGATAAACTAAATCTTCAATGTATCATTTTCTTTTATTTTTTTTTTATTTAAAGCATTAATACAAAAATTATATTTTAAATTATTTTTAAAATTTTTTTATTTTTTTATTTTTATTATTAATTTATTAATATTTTTTTTTTATTATTTAAAAAATTTATAATTAAAAATTGTCAAGATAATCCATTATCCAAAATGAAAATATAAAATATAAAATATAAAATATAAAATATTAAAAGAAATTATGGATTGTCAATTTTTAATTTTCTGTTTTAATTAATTATCTATTTTATTATTAAAATATTGCATTTAAATTTAAATTTGCTTAATTCTTAATATTTATTTTTTTATTAATGAATTAAAAATAATAATAAAAATAAAAAAAAAAAAAGTTAAATTAAGATGAAATTCTATTGATTAAAGTTATTTTCAAAATAAAAAAAAGAAAAAAAAGAAAAAGAAAAAGAAATAAAATAAAATAAAATTTTATTAATAATTTTAAACTTACCTTTCTTTTAATCTATTTAAATGTAAAATTAATTTATTTAATATAAATATTATTTATTTACCTTTTTTTTTTCCTGTTATTATTAATATTATTATTATTATTATTATTATTATTATTATTATTATTATTATTATTATTATTATTATTATTATTAATTATTTTTTATTATTATTATTATAAATTATTATTATTATTATTATTATTATTATTTATTATTATTATTATTATTATTATTATTATTATTATTATTATATAATTTCAATTTGAATTATTCTTAATGGGGTTTTTTTTATTTATTAAATAAATATTTATTAATTAAAAACTTTTAATATATTTATTATTATATTATTTACCTTTTTTTTTTGAAATTTATTTAATTATTTACATTAATATAATGTATAAAAGATTTTAATATTTTATATAATATATCAAAAATAAACTATAGGTTATCTTTATAAAAACTTCTACAATATAAATCATAAATATTTTAAACAACTTTTAAAAGAATTTATACATCAGTTCTATTAAAATGAAAAAAATCAATAATTTCTATAAAAATTAAATAAATAACAATATTAATAATATAATAATAATACTAATAATAATAATAATAATAATAATTATAATAATAAGAATAATATATAAATAAGATATTATTTTTTCTATTATCGTTAATAAGCGTTTTTTTTTTTATTATAATACATCACTATTCTATAATTTTAATAGTAAAATAAATAAAAATAAATAATAGTAAATAATATTAATGGAAAAAATAAATAAAAATTCATAGTAACCATTAAAAGTATTATTATAAAGATAGAAATAAATATTAATAAATTAATAAAAAATTAAAAGAATAAATACATTATTAATACAATAAATAAATTTTCAATATATATATATAATATAGAAATATTATTATAAAGTTTATATTTAATTATTAAATATAAAAAAACAAGAATTAAATTAAAAAAAAAAATTTATTTATTATATAAAACCAACTAAAATTTTGTTTCTTATTGTTATTATACCAATTAAGAAGAATCCGAAAGGATATATATTAACAATTGGTATAACAACAGTAAGAAAATTGAGACAGACCCCACAATATCGGGAATAGAAGACTCGGAGGATGAACATTTGATAAATTGTTCATGCTACTGACTCTTTACTCTAATAATTTCTAATTTTTCAAATGTATAATTCCCATCAAGGAAAGCGTTAAGCATCAAGTCATATATATATATATATATATCATAATATTTGACCGAGTCCTCAGATAATTCCAGTGAATTAACTTAATTAATTAAATTACACTTCATGACACTTAAATTAATATAATAAAAAAAAAAATTTTTTTTCTTTTTTTTTTTACTTTGGTTTATTAAGAACTTAGAATTTTTAACGTTTTTGGTTTTTAATTATTATTTTTTTTATTTATATTTTTACTTTTCTATTTATAATATTTTTTTTTATTTAATTATTTTTTTATTTAATTATTTTATATTCATAATATTATTTTATTAATTTTCTATATATATTTTTCTATATTTATTTCTATTCTTTTTTTTTTTTTATTCTCTCTTTTATTTTTATTATTATTTTTATTATTATTATTATTTTTATTTTTATTTTATATTTTTTTATTATTAATATTATTATTTATTTAATTCTATAAATAATATATTAAATTTTTAAATAAATATAAATATAAATAAAAAAAAAAAAAGATGGACTATTTTTATTTTATATTTATATATTTCCAATATTTATATGATTTAAAATATTGAAATTTTAATAAATAAAAATTATATTTATATATATATATATAAATATAATTGGATTATTGTAAATAGTATAAATTATCTTAATTATTCTTTATAATTATTTTTTTTTTAATTTTTTTTTTTATTCTTTTTTTTTTTTTCTCTTTTTATTTGAAACGTGTAATAGTTACTTTCTTAGTAATTTTACAATTTGATTTTGGTTTGTTTTTGATCGTTGTGGTAGAAGTAGAAATGTCAGATGAAGTAGATGTTGGGATTGAAGAAATAGTTGTTGTAATAGTAGATGTAATTGTAGTAGGGATTAAAGTAGTAGATGTTATAGTATCTGTATCTGTAACATCTGTAATATCTGTAACATCTGTATTACTACCTTTATTATTATTATTATTATTATTATTATTATTAATTGTAGAACATTTTTCTTCGAAAAATTCATAATTTTCATTGGATATATTAAACTTTATTTCAATATTTTTAAACATTTTAGCTATCATACATTTTTTTATGGATTTAAATGGATTTTCATAAACTTCTTTACAATCTGAGAAAAGTTCACATTGGTTTTTCAAATCATTATCCTCTTTTGGAAAATCATTGTTGAATGAAAAATCACATTTTTCATTTAACATTTTTAATAATGTTTCACAATCATCTATAACTTTTTCTTGATAACCTTCACTATTAATAGAAGAACATAAATCTTTGTAGACTTCCATTTTCAATTCGAATTTTGAATCAAATTTTGAAACAATAGAATTTTCTTTATAAACACTTTCTTCATAAGAACATGGTGTATTATAGGAGGCTTCAAATATATCGTAACATCCTTTAGTTTCTAAATTTTCACATTTTTGAGTTAATTCATCAAATGTCATTTCTGGATTAATATCGAATAAACATTCCTCCTCTTGAGGTAATAAATTTTTACAATCCGATAAATATTTTTCTTTTATTTCTTTAGGAGGATTTATTAAACATATTTCATTATAGTTTTTAACACTTTCTTCTAACTTTTCTAATAAATCAATTTTTTGAAATTGTTGGGCGTAATAACAATAGGATAAATGGGAATGTAAATCGTTAAACACCCATTGACAATTAAAATCTTCATAATAAGTATAACAATTACTTACAATTTCATTCGTAGTAAGATTTTCAGGTTTATCAAAGATACATTTCTTTTTTATTTCTAATTCTTCATTACAACTCTTTAATATTTTATCTTTTTCAATGGTTGATTCACATTTTTCTTCAGCTTTCTTATAAGTATTTAATGTATAATCAATTATACCTTTATCGAAAACATCTTTTTCTATTTCTTTTGAAATATCTAAAATATCTGTAAAACCATGTTCATATAAATATAAACATGAAGAATTATTGAGAATTTCTTTTTTTATTTCTTCTTTGTTATCATTATAAATATTTTGACATTTATTTGATTTAAAATTCAAACATTTTTCAATGAAATAATAACTTTCATTTAATTCAACATCATCATTATAATCATCATAATCATCACCCTTTTCATCAACATAATCATCATCATCATGGTTATTATTATTATTATTATTATTATAATTATTATTATTATTATTATTATCAACATTTATATATTCATTATAGAAATCTTCATCGATCAAACAATTATTAAAACTATTTCTAATATGTTCTTCACAATTTTTCTTATCATCACTTAATAAATTTTTACAATTTTCAGAAAATTTATTATACTTATTTATATCGAAATTATCAAGAGAATTAAATTTTTGATATTCTTTAATGAATGAACATATGGATTGATTATTTATTTGATTTTTATAAAATTTTTGACACTTTTCTGATTCAAAAATAAAACACTGATTAACGAATTCTTCATTTTTATTTTTATTTTTATTTTCATTTTTATTTTCATTAAATTTTATTAAACATTCTTCATTTTCTTTTAATTCCTTTTCACAATCTTCTATAGATTTTTCTTTTGTTGTACAATATCCAAATTCACTTTGACATCCATTTTCAATAAAACATTGATCCCCTGGATGATTTTCAAATGATATACATTTACCTTCTTTAGTACAACATCCATCAGAACAAATATTTCCATTTTTGGAATTTTTACCACATTGAACATCTTGATCTGGATAATAATTACTTTGTTTACCATTATTAATAAATCTATTAGGAGTATCATTGGTAGTATCTAAATTTTTAAAATCAATGGCATTTTTAATAGACATTTCAATTAATGTTTTTTTCATTTTATCATTATCAAATTTAATTTCAGGATGTTCTGACATAATGGAAGCAACAACACCTGCAACAAGTGGTGTAGAACATGATGTTCCCATAACATCATCCATACCTCTAAAAGTACCATCATTATTAAAATTAGGATAAGTTACACTACCTGGAGCATAAATATCAATACAATCTCCAAAATTTGAATAGTCAGCAATATCCAATCCATAACCATTTAATTTTGTTTCTGTAGCACCAACAGTGATAGCTTTACGATATCCTGCATAAGAATAAAAATTAGGACTAGATTTATCTTCACAACAATTAGTACTTTCATTACCAGCAGCAACAACAACAATAAATCCTTTATTAATTAATTCTGTTAATTTAAATTTTCCTGCTGTACTATAATTTCCAACATCACCTGTAGATAAACTAATAACCGTTTTATGTGGTTTAGCTCTTTGTAAAACAATATCAAAACTTCTTAAAATATTAACAGCAGTATCATCATTAGCAATCATATGAAGATTTGCCTTTTTAGCAACACCATTTATACTTCCACCTGCAATAGAAGTAACCATTATACCATGAAAAGGAACACGATCAGTACCAGAACAATAATTCTTTTCTTCGTCAGTAGTAAAATGAACTGAATGACCTGTGATAATAGCATCACATGTTATAACACGTTCATCTGATGTTCCTTTATATGTATCATAATCTTCATGATTACTTATTAAACCCATATCAATTAAATAAATATCAATACCTTTACCTGCTGAACTTGGATAATAAAAATTTGTATCTAATTTTTTATTTGGATTAACGAAAGGACTTTGAGAAATTAAAGATAAATGATATGGAGTATGTGAAGGTTCGTGTGAAATTTCATATGGAATATATGAAATTTGTTGAACACTAACATCTGACCATTTAGTTTCTTTTTTAATAGCATTAATATCATAATAAATACTTGAATTATTATTATTATTATTATTATTATTATTATTATTATCAGATGTAATTATATTGTTATTATTATTAATATCATTATCATTATCATTAATAGGGGTAGAACGTTTAAATTTTGATTTATTAGAGAATGTTTTATCCTTTTCACAAAATAATACATAATCCATTCCACATACTATTTTTGCAGTTTTTTCTGAAAGATATACACTAACTGCATAAAAATTTGAAATTGGACAAATATAATTAACTAATGCAGAATCAATAGGAATATATTCAATTGTAGAATTATCTGAACGTTTAGAAAATTTTGAAGAATATTTTTCAAAAATTTTTTGATTACTTCTTACTTCATTTTTGAAAAGAAATTTAGCTTTAGATTCATTGGAACGTTTCCATAAAGGAATAGACTTCAATTCATCTAATTTTTCATCTTGTTTTCCATTACTTAAATTATAAGTATCTTTATTTTTTTCAATGATATCATAAATTTCATTCATTTTATCATTTATATATTCATCAAATTCTTTTTGATGTTTTTCATCCATATCATCATAATTCTTATCATTTTTGTTTCTCGAAATGGCCACAATGTAATTTTCATTATTTGTAGTTTTGGCATAAATACCAGTAAAACAATCAAATAGTAAAATAACTATAAATACTAAATAATAATTATTCATTTTAATATATTATATTTTATTTTTTTTTTTTTTTTTTATATAATTTTATTTTTTATTTATATTTTATTTCTTTATTTTTATTTATGTACTTTTATTAATTCATATAAGTACGTATTTTTTTTGTTTTTTTTGGAAAAAAAAAATAAAAGCAATTTCTTTTACATTTATATACATAGTAAGTAAATAAATAAATAAATAATAAATAAATAAATAAATAAGTAAAATAAATGGATAATAAATAATAAATAATTTTAAATAATTATTTTTTTTTTTAATATTTAAAATTTAAAATTTTTTATATTTTAAGATTTACTCCTTTTTTTTTTTATAAATATTTATTATTAATTTAACAATATAAATTAAAAGAACATTCTATTTTTTAAATGTATAATTTATAATTTTTTCTGATTAAATATTTTTCCACCAAAAAAAAAAAAAAGTATTTTACTTTCTTAAATAATTCAAAAGTAAAATGCAGTAATTTAATAAATATTAAATTCAAAATAGACATTTATAATATAAAAATACTTATTTTATTAATTATTAATTATAATAAAAATAATAATAATTAATAAATCAATAAATATAGTGTAGCTATTAATATTATATTTTATTATAATATTTATTTTATATTTTTATATTTATTTAATTATTATTTTTTTTCTTTTTAATTATTATATTTTTTATTTTTTATTTTTTTAATTTTTTATATCTTATAATATAATTTTTTCTTTAAATTTTTATTCTTTGTTTCTTTTTTTTTTCTTTTAATTTTTTTTATTTCTAAAAATTTTATATTATTTTTAATGTTTTTATTTTTTTATTTTTCTAAAAGTTATAAAATCATATAAAATAATTATATTATAAATATATATATTATCTTTTTTTTTTTTTTTTTAATTAAAAATATATTTTTTAATTAATTTTTTTTTTACCAAATCTTACATTTCTTTTCAGGATTCATTGGTGAATTTATTGGACAATTAAATACTTCAGAGAAATATTTATTATTAGTAAGAGTACCAAGTACACGTAATCTTGGTGTAGAATGTTCATTAGTTTCAATAAAATGAATTTCAAAACTTTCAGTCATAGCATCACACCAATTTTGAGCATAAGAAATAAAGAATAATTGATCTTGAGTAAATTGAGAAAGACCAGGAAGATTTTTATTCATTTCTTTAGCTTTTGGATCTTTTTTTAATGAAAGTTTCCAAGCTTCATAACCAAAGGAAAGACCTCCATTATCTGCAATATTTTCAGCAAGTGTTTTTTCTCCACTAAGATAATGTTTATTACCTTTACTATCTTTGAAATAATATTGATTATATTGATCAATAAAACATTGAGAAAGATTATCAAATTCTTTTTGAGTTGAAGGTGTCCACCAATTATTTAAACTACCATCATAATCATATTCTTTTCCATTACTATCAAATGCATGAGTTAATTCATGTCCAATAACTGAACCAACACTACCATAATTTAAATAATTTGGATAAGTAGAACTAAATACTGGTTTTTGGAAATATCCAGCAGGTAAACGAATTTTATTATCTAATGGATAATAATAGGCATCCCATGTAAATGGTGACATTATCCAATTATCTTGATTAACTTCTTTTCCATAACTATTTAATGAATTATAAATGCTATAGATTTTATTATTAATAATATTATTAAATAATTCATTTGGATTAATTTCTATTCCTTCATAATGTTTATAAAGTTCTTTTGGGTTCATAATATAATCTGGATATCCAACTTGTTGAGAAATATAAGAAGCTTTTAAAAGAGCATTTTCTTTAGTTGATTCATCAAGCCATGTATTTTTGGTAATAGATTTAATTAAAGATTCTTTAATATTTTCTGTCATATTTTCAATAATTTCTTTACTTTCACCTCCAAATGTTTTTTCAACAAAAAGTTTACCTGCATCCATTACTAAATAATTATTGAATATAGCAATACAAAATATTTTTCTTGTATAATCATCGGTAGGATAAAATACTTTTGTTTTGTTTTGTTTTGTTTTGTTTTTTTTTAACAAAAAAGATATAAATAATAATAAATTATAAAATAATAATAATAAAACCCAAAGGTTATTAAAATGTTAATTAATATTTAAAATAATATATAGTAATTTTTTTTAATATTTTTTATTATTACTTTCAAATTTATTATAATAATCAGTAAATATTTCATTTATTTCATCACTAAAGTATCTCGAATAATTTCTTATAAAGGTCCTATATAAATAAATTAAATATATTTATATTTATTTTATATATATTATAAAAATATTTATTTTACATATATCATATAAAAATTTAAAAATAAATAAATAATATATATTAAAATTAAAATAATAAATAAATAAATATATATATATTTTAATTTTTTTTGTAGTTTTTATTATATCTTTTTTAATATATATTTTTTTTTACCATTCAGCATAAGCAGCAATAGTTTCACTATCAGTATCAATAAGAACATTATTTAATTTTTCAAAATAATGTGGAGTTCTATTTATAATGATAGTATCATTATCAATTGGACTTTCAAGACCTAAATCTTCATATCTTTTATTGAAATAAGTTTTCCAATCAATAAATGAAAAATATGTATTTAAAGTTTCAACGGTTGGAATATATCTACTGAGATCTTCAAAATAATTTAAATTTTCAATTTCTCTATATATATTTAAAGATAATAAAGTATAGAACAAATAGTAATAAATAATAATAATAATAATAATAATAATAATAATAATAATAATAATAATAATAAGAAATAATAATAATAAGAAATAATGATAATAATTAATAAATATATATATAAATTTGAAATATTAATAGATATAATAATTATTAATTAAAGTAATTTATATATTTTATTTTGCATTATTTATATATATATATATATATTTATTAATTTATTTTTATATTTCATTTTATTAAATCTTACACTCTTGTTAAAGATATATCAATCAATTTCTTTTCAAATTCAAAAACAGATTCAACTATTTTTTCAATATTACTTTCTTTTTTATCTTGATAAAGTTTAGTAAAAATAGATTTCATAATATTTTTATATGAAATTACAGTATTATTATCTTCATAATATTCTTTTATTTCTAAACCTAAATTTGGTTGATGAATATAGAGAGCATTAACTGTTGGATTTAAAACATTTTCAAATACTTCAGTTTTAAATAAAAGATTTAAACCATAATTATCAAGTTTAACTAATAAATTAGTTAAATATTCAGTACTATTATATTTAATTTTATTTTTATCAATTTCTAATTTAGAAAATATATCAAGTACTGGTTGTAAACCCATAGCATTAATTGTTTCAGTATTTATACATGAATTATATAAATCAGCAACTTTTTCAAAATTCTTTTTATCATATTCTTGTTCTTCTAAAGTTAAATTTTCATTAACTTTATAACCTTCTTCAATTACTTTACCAATTGTTTCCTTTTTTTTTAAAAAATTATAATTACATATAAATATAATAAATAAAATATATTTAATAATTAATATTTTATTATTACTTCTTTTTTATTTTAAAATTACTTTAATTTTTTCATATAAAAAAATAATAAATTCATACAAGGTTATCTAATTCTATATCTTTTACAGTAACAAGATTACCACAAGCAAATTCATAAAAATCATTACATGGATCAATATCTAAATTAAGCATTTCTAAAATATTATCAGCTTTTTCCTGACAATCAAAAGTATCACATATCTTTTATATATATATATATATATTAAAAAGTTATTAATATTATTAAAAAGTATTTAAATATTAATATTATACTCATCAAACAAAGAAAAAAATATATTATTATTTTTTAATATAATATAATATAATATAATATAATATTACATCTTCGCTGGAATTAAAAAAATAATATAAAAAATTTAAAAAATTTTATATTCAATTATATTATTATAATAACATATACATGAATAATAATTAGTTTATATATACAAAAAATATGAAATAAAAAAAAAATATTTATTTAATATATATAAATTTATTTCTATGTATATTTATATAAACTTTTCAATATACTTTGTAATTTCTGGAATTTCAGTAATTTCTGGAGCTTCCGTAATTTCTGAACCTTCAGTAACTTCAGGAATTTCAGTAATTTCAGGAATTTCAGTAACCTCTGGAATTTCAGTAACCTCTGGAATTTCAGTAATTTCTGGAATTTCAGTAATTTCTGGAATTTCAGTAATTTCTGGAATTTCAGTAATTTCTGGAATTACGGTATCTTTTAAAAATTTGGAAACACTTTCACTAGAAATATCACCATTTACTTTATTACCTTTTGAATTATTATTACCTTTTAAAACATGACATTTTTTTTTTGAATGTTCACCATTTGAAATTTTACCATTAGAAATTTCAATATTTAAAATTTCATCTACAGAATCTTCCCCAGTAATTTCCTCTTTAGTAGAAGATTCATTAGAAGAATCTTCATTTATTGGAGAAGATAAAACTATTAAAGCAAAAGTTATAAATGTTAGTATAATATATAATTTTTTATAATTCATTTTTATTTTTAAATTTATGGAAATAAATTTCAAATTTATATTAAATTATATAAATTTATAATCTTTTTTTATAATTTAATTTAAATTATTAATTTAATTTTTTTTTTTTTTTTTTTTTTTTTTTTATAATTTATAAAGAATTAATTCTTACTTTATTTTTTTATCC
The DNA here is from genome assembly GCA_002104895.1 of Anaeromyces robustus. NCBI lineage: Eukaryota > Fungi > Neocallimastigomycota > Neocallimastigomycetes > Neocallimastigales > Neocallimastigaceae > Anaeromyces > Anaeromyces robustus. The sequence goes on along the minus strand of MCFG01000213.1, from coordinate 39,418 downwards.
TTATATAAGTTTTTAATTTTTTTATAAATTTCTGTACATTATTATTTTGAATAATAATACACAGTTTTATTACTATTTTTATGAGTAAATTGTTTATATTATTAAAAAGTTTAAAAAAATATAGCAAAATATTTATTATATATTTTAATATATTTAATATATATATAAATAAATCAAATTATGTTTATTTATATATTTATCTATATAGTTATCTATTTACTATTATTTATTTATTTACTATTATTTGTATATTGATTTATTAGTTAATTAAGATGCTTTTTTGATACTTGTTTCAAATTATTTTTTTAATTTTTTTTATTTTTATAGATTATCCATTTTTTATTATTATTATTTATTATTATTTTGGCTTTTTGTACCAAATTTTATTTTGTTATGTTACATATTTTTATTTTGATTGGTTACATTCTTTATTATTATTCCAATTTTTTTTATAATTTTTTTATTTTTTTAATGATAAATTTTTAAATTAATTATATTTGTTTTTTTTTTTTTCTTTTCATTTTTTTTAAAAAAAGAAATTATAATTATTTTTAATTAATTATTAATTTATTAATTAATTAATATGTTTAACATAATTATTATTATTATTATTATTATTATTATTAATGCATATGTTTTGATACCTCTTTTTTTTTTACTTTTTTTTTTTTTTTTTTTCATATATGTTTATTATATAATTATTATTTATTATTATATAATAAAATAATATAATATAAAGTTAAAGTTCTAATACATATTTAGTTATATTAAATGTTTGATTATTTTGATTTTTACTATTATTATTATTATTATTATTATTATTATTATTATTATTATTATTATTATTATTATTATTATTATTATTATTATTATTATTATTATTATTATTATTATTATTATTATTATTTTATTATTATTATTATTATTTTATTATTATTATTATTATTTTATTATTACTTATTATTATTATTTATTATTATTATTATTATTATTATTATTATTATTATTATTATCTTTTATTATTATTTTAATATAATCATAAAATATACATAAAAATTTTAATAATAATCATATTATTAAATAATAATTCATTCTTTATTATTTATAATATAAAAAATATAAAGATGAATATAATAAAATAAAGCATAAATAACCCTTTCATATTAAAAAAAAAAAAAAAAGAATTATGATTATAATTTTGGAATTAGGATATCATTGGATGAAGTTCAATGTAATTTTATTCAAACTATTAAAGAATTTTTAGGTATAAATTTTAATATAGTTGAAGAAAGATTAGATTTAATAAAAGAAGCTTTTATAGTATTTGAGTATTTAGTATTTTTATCTTCAAAAATAAAATTTCGGTATCTAGTTTGAATACTACATATTTTTTTCCTTTAAAAGTTTTAGAACGATTTGCTAATACAATTTTTTCTGATCATTTATTATTTAATTGGAGTAAAAACTTAAAAAAAAATTTATGAAATAATTTATTTCTGCTGGATTTCCTTTTTTTTTTTTTTTTTGTTAAAATCATATTTAATTCCTACTATTTCTTTTTAAAGCATACAATTTGTATATTTTTATTTTTATTTTTATTTTTATTTTTATTTTTATTTTTATTTTTATTTTTATTTTTATTTTTATTTTTATTTTTATTTTTATTTTTATTTTTATTTTTATTTTTATTTTTATTTTTATTTTTATTTTTATTTTTATTTTTATTTTATATTTTATATTTTATATTTTATATTTATATTTTTATTTTTATTTTTATTTTTATTTTTATTTTTATTTTTATTTTTACATATTAAAGAACTCATTACATATAGAATTCATTACAAATATTTTTTTACTTTACTATTTATTTTATTTTATTTTATTTTATTTTTATATTTTTATATTTTAATGAACTTATTACATATATATTTTACTTTACTATTTATTTTATTTTATTTTATTTTATTTAATTTTTATTATATTTTAAAATATAGTAAAAAAAAATAATATAGTAAATTCTTCTATTTTATTTTTATTATATTTTAAAATATAGTAAAAAAAAATAATATAGTAAATTCTTCTATTTTATTTTTTTATATTTAAAATATATTAAAAAAAAATAAAATAGTAAATTCTTCTATTTTATTTTTTTTTATTTAAAATATTCTTAAATTCTTCTATTTTATTTTTTTTATTTAAAATATTCTTAAATTCTTCTATTTTATTTATTTTTCATAATTTTTATTAATAATAATAGTTATGAAAACTATTAGTAATATGAATTTTGTGTTTTATTAACTACTTCTTCATAGACTGGAGGAGCATCCTCATAAACAACTGGTGCACTAGGAGTAGCAATATATTGACTTTGCTGTTGAAGTTGTTTTTCTTCTTTTGCTTCTTGTTCTTTTGTTTTTGCTTTAGAATTCGATTCGACTGAAATTGAAACTTCGGGCTTTTCATATTGATTTAATTGTTGCTTCATTTGTTGTAGTTGTTGAAATTGTTGTTGTAATTGTTGTTCTTGTTGTTCAATCTGATACTGTAATTGTGCTTGAAGTTGTGGTTGTTGTGGTTGCTTTGGTTGTTGTGGTTGTATTATCATTCTTGAAGTTGAATTTGATTCATCATTACTAGTATTACTATCAATTTCTATTCTACAGGAAGCTAAAAAATTTTTTTTCATAAATAATTTTTTATAAAAATAAATATATACATAAGTACATAATATTAGATGATAATAATAACTAATAATAACCAATAATAATAATAATAATAATAAATAATAATAAAACATTTATTTTTTAAAGGAAAAAATTATATATATATATATTATTTATCTGTTAGATTACCTTCATTTTTTGAATTAGTATTATCAATTTGTTTTTCATAAACCTTAGTAATAGAATTTTCATTATTTTTATTATTTTTTCTTTTCATATAGTATATAATAGCTATTATAACTATAATTAAAAGAATGACACCAATTGCAATTGTAATATAATTAATAGTGGGTAATTTTTGAGTAGAAATACGCCTTTTATGATGTTACAATTTTTAAAAAAAAAATAAAAAAAAAAAAAAAAAAAAAAAATAAATTTTATTATATTAGATTATATGTTAAAATATAATAATTATTTATTTATAAAAAATAAAAAAAAAATTAAAAAAAATAATATATTAATAATAAAAAATATATTTTTTTTTATTTATTTCTTTTTATTATTATTATTCTACTTACAATTCTGTTAAATTAGGTAAATTTTTAATTTCAGGTGTAATTGAATCAGCATCCAACATATTTTCCTCTAAATCTCTATTATTATTGTTATTTTAAAAAAAAAATAAAATAAAAAAAATTAATCATTTATTTAAAATGCCCAAATGTTAAATATTAAAATTAAAATATTGTTTCTAATAAAAATTAAAATATTGTTTCTAATAAAAATTAAAATATCGTTTTTAATAAAAATTATATGGAATATTATAAGAATTATAAATGTATTTCTTATAATAATATTATTATTATTTCATAATAAAAATATTATAAATTTCATAAAATATAATAATTATTTTACTTACAAACTCCTTAATTGAGTTAATTTGCTAAATTCAGAAGGAACTGAGCCCTTAAGTTTATTTTTATGGAAATTTCTATTTTTACAATTAAAAAATAAATAAATAAATAAATAAAAATAGAGAAAATAATCAAAAAAATATGGATTTTTTCTACTTACAATTTTTCTAATCTAGTTAAATTTCCAATTTCAGATGGAATTGGACCAGATAATTCATTATTACTTAAATTTCTATTATTATCATTATTTTTAAAAAACCAAAAAGTTAATTTCTATACATTTATTATTTACATTTATTATTTACATTTATAAATTTTAAAATTTAAAAAACTTACAGTTCTTGTAAATTTACTAAATCTCCAATATCACTAGGAATTGTGTCTGATAATTGATTATTACTTAAATCCCTATTTTAAAATTAAAAAAGTTAATTAATATTTCTATTTCTTGATTATGAAATTTATCAAAAAAAATTAAAATTTAAACTATAAAAAATAATAAAAATTCTTCCACTCACATATAATTTAATTTATTTAATTTTCCAATATCAGATGGAATTGGGCCAGATAATTTATTATTATACAAATTTCTATTGTAAAAATTAAAATTATTTATATAATATTTATTATTTAAATCATAAATTTTAAAATTTGAAATATCCAAATATAATTAGTAACAAAAAAAGATATAGTTAATTAACAACAAAATATTGTATAATTTTTTTATATTTTTTTTTGTTCATAAATTATTTATTTACATAAATATTTAAATATTTAAATATTTGAAATATAATAAAATAAAATACTTCTTCTTCTACTTACAATTTTTCTAAATTTTTTAATTTTCCAAGTTCAGATGGAATTGGGCCGGTTAATTCATTAGCACCAAAAGATCTATTTTTTTTTATATTTAATTTAAATATATTAAAATAAAATTAATAACAAACAATTAAAATAATCACTTATTTTTATTACTAAATACTAAAATAAATAAATAAAAATTTAAATAGATATTTTATAGTATCATAAACTAAATTGTTAAAATATTAAGATTTATAATAAAAGAAGTATTTTTTTAATTACAAATCTCGTAAGCTAGCACAGTCACCAATTTCAATTGGAATTTCACCAGTTAGTTGATTATGGTCTAACCATCTATTTTTTTTTTTTTTTATTTATTTTAAAATATTATGTTATTATTTTATATTTATTATTTCTATTTAAATAAAAATAATAAAAAAAAATAATTTTTTGTCATTTACAAGTCTGTTAAAAACAATAATTTGCCAATTTCACGAGGAATTGAACCGGTTAAATTATTATTTTCTATTTGTCTATTTTTAAATATATAAAAAAAATAATAAACAAAATAAAGAAATACAGAAATAATTAATATATATATAATTTCAATATACATATACAAATTTTTATATTAATAAAAATATTATTTATTAATAAAATTAATTTTTATTATATTATTATTATCATTGTTATTATTATCATTATTATTATTACTATTAGTATTATTACTATTACTATTATTATTAGTATTATTATTATTAATTATTATTATTATTATTATTATTATTATTATTATTATTATTATTATTATTATTATTATTATTATTATTATTATTATTATTAGTATTATTAGTATTAGTATTATTATTAGTAGTATTACTATTACTATTATTATTATTATTATTATTATTATTATTAGTATTATTAGTATTAGTATTATTATTAGTAGTATTACTATTACTATTATTATTATTATTATTATTATTAAATTTTCATTTATTTAATTTTTCATTTACATATATTATATGAAAATATAATTATAAATTTTATAGTTACATTTTAGTAATATGATTATTTTCACATGTAATTCCATATTCGATACAACAATCATATGCATTATTTTTTCCTAGCCATTTATTAATATATTGACAATCTCCACCAGCGGAATCACGTTTTTCTTTTGAGCCTTGATATTCCTTTGATAAAATACCTTCAATAAAAAGTAAATTGAATACTAAATTTATAACCTTCATCTTTATTTTTTTTTTTATTTTATAATTTTAAAATTATTTTTTTTATTATTTAAAAAAATAAATAAATGTAAATGTTATTGTTTTATAATATATATATTATTAATAATTTTTTTGTTTCTTTTTTTTTTTTGTTTTTGTTTCAAAGAAATTGAACAAGTAGGAAAATGACTTACTTTATATATGTAAAAATTGCATATAATATTATATAATATTACATACATATTATATATATTATGTAGTTACTCTATATATGTAATCATTAATGAATCTTTTAATATTAATTATTTCTAAGAAAGTATTTCATTAACATTATCTAAACTTTATATGTATAAAAAATGTTTAAAGTTTAATTAGAATTAATGAAATTTTTTTCTTAGAAATACTATTCATTTAATAATTATTATTAAAATGTAGGACAAAATATAGTATATAATTAATAATTATATCTCTACTGTAGTAATATATAATGTGATACTCCATAATGATTTTTTAAAGGTAAAATTATTTAAAAACCTTATTTATTATAAAATTAACCGCAATAACATGTAAAATAAATTATTATCTAAAAGAAAAGTAAATATAAACTTTATTTACTAATAAATTAATGTATTTCAAATAACAATGAACATATTATTTAATGACAAAATAATTATATTAATTTATGTGACATAAATTTTAATTAATTTCTAATATTGTAATATTGTTAATAAATATTATACATAAAATATAAATAAATAAATAAATAATTAAATAAATAAATAAATAATTAAATAATATATATAAAACATGGAAAACAAAATTTTTGAAAAAAAAATTTTTTTTTTTCTTTCAAAACATTACAACTACAATATTATAAATGAAAGTTAATAAAATAACGAATTTATAAATAATAAAAAAAAATCAAGAAAAAATGTTTTATTATCTATATATTATATTATAATATTGAATATATATTTGTATATTTACTAATAAAAATAAAAACAACATATTATAAATATTAAATTATAAATAATAATAACAATTAATAATAAATAATAAAATATAATAAAAAATATAATAAAAAATATAATAAAAATAACAAATTATAAACAAACAAACAAACAAATAAATAAATAAGTAAAAAACAATAATATTTTATTATATAATATTGAATATATCGTATATTACTTATATATTAAAAAAAATGAAGTTTATAATACTATTTTTATCTTTATTAGTTTATACTTCTGTTCTTTCTAAGACTATTCATAAAAGAGATGTTGTAATAAAATCTTCAAAATATGGTAATATTTCAGTTAGTGAAGCTTGTCGTAATGAATTATATGATAAAAATAATCCTATAAATAAGTGTATTGCTGATAAAAGTATCATTGTAAATGATAAAGGAGCATGTCCAGATATAAATTCCTCAGAATGTCAAAAAGTATATAATGATAGAATGAGTGCACTTCCAAGTTGTAAAGAATATCCAAAAATAGCACAAATATTTTCTCAAACATTTATGCAAACTTCATTAGCAACTCAAAAATTATATTGTCAATTAGATGAATATGGTAGTCCATGTCCTTATCCAGATATTTTAACTTCATATACTGCAACCTATGAAGAATTAATACCTACTTGTAAATCAAAAGTTTGTACTGATCAATTAGTTTCAATAATTGAAATACTTTCTACAAATACTAAAACAAATAAAAATAATAAAACTAAAATGCTTAATATTTTAAAATCTGGAGAATGTACTTCTCTAGCAACTGGAAATAATAATATAGACAGTACTACAAATAATGCAGTAAATGATTCAGTTACAAATAATACTTTAGGTAATAATACGGATGGTACTACAAATAACACTATAGGAAATAATGTAAATAATAATAATACAAACAACAATACTAATACTATGAATAGCAATAATATGGATGATAAAAGTGATGCTAAAACTCTAAAAGTTGGCATTAACTTCATTTTATCTATAAGTTTATTATTACTATCTATTTATTAAGTTTCTTTTTTTTTAAAAAAAATTTTTAGATTTCGGTATTATGAAATCTTAATAATTAGATAAAAACTAAATACCAATATATAAAACCAATATCAATATATATATATATGTATATATGTATAAATATTTATAAATTATAAATATAATTGATTAATATTCAATATTTATAGAAATATAATAAGTAATAAAGATATTAAAAAAAATAATATATAATAAAAGAAATTCAAAAAAAATCTAAAAATAGCAATAAAAGTTTTGAAAAAAAAAATAAAAATAATAATAATAATAATAATAACAATAATAATATAATGTATAAATTATATGTAAGTATAAAAAAAAAGTTAATAAAAAATTAATAAAATGTATAAAAGTATATAAAAAACGTGTTAATAATAGCATATTGAAATTATCTATTATTGATATAGATTTTTGGAAATTATAAATAAAACCAAATATTTTGTTATGTTTCTATGATTTAATAATATCTCATTATCAAAAAAACAATTTTTTTTATATTTTATATATTATATATTATACTTTTACTGTAAAAAAGATATCAAAATATTATACTATATAATAATGATGTTTAAATAATAATATGATATATATCATTAAAAATTTTTTATGAAAATTATGAAGGCAATTTCAAGGGATAATTTTAAAGTCATCACGCCATCTCCTTAATAAATTTTGCTTTTTTTTTCTTTTTTATATTTGTAATATTTTTAATTTTTTATTATTTTTCTTAAGAATGAATTCTACATATAATTTATAAACGGGAATGACCATATTTTTGACGATTATAAATTTTATATTCAAGTTATAACCATTTTTACATATAATATAAAAACATTAAATTTTTTTAGAAAAGGGTTTTTCCAATATAAAAAAAAAAATTTTTTTTTTCATAATTATAATAAATAAAGTTTTGAAAAATATTCATTTAAATCGAATGGTATGCATTTTTTTCCAAATTTGTATCACAAACACTATCACATAGATAATAGATAATACTGCGTACTTTTTTTTTTTTTTTAATAAATTTTGTTTTTTTTAATATTAAAAAATTTTGTTATTTTAATTTGTTTATATTAATTTTATTGTATACTTCCATTTTTGATTTTGTTTCATTACTATTTACTATTTTATTATATATATTATAATATATTTATTTATATATTAATATTTATTAATAAATTTATTAGTATTATAATTCTTCTATTTATTTATTTATTTATTATTCAATTAATTATTAAAAATGTATTTATTTAATTTAATTAAATTTTTATATTATATTATATTATACTTATGATTTAGGAGGTTTAATTTATTTTGTATAACATATGTTAATAAATGTTACACAGAATAAATTAAACCTCCTAAATCATAACCTTAAAACAATTTGTAAAAAAAATTTAGGGTTAATATAATTTTTTTTTTTCTTAAATATTATTAAATATTAAATAATAAATAATTATTATAAATAATATTAAATGAATAAATAATATAAAATTAAATAAATAAAAATTAAAAAATATTTTGTATTTTAAATTTGTCTCAGTAATAAAATAAATAAAAAAAGCAATTTTAAAATTATTTTATTTAATATTATAACGCTTGATAAATTTTATTTATTCTTTCTCTAATATTGAGTATAATTATTTCATATTAGTATATATAAGTTTACTATATATTTATTTAAAAAAATTATCATATAAAAAATTATTAATAAAAATTTTTTTTTAATTATTGTTAGATATTACTAAAATACAACATATTAAAAAAGTTATGTCTAATGTCTTATTCTATATTTTAATTATAGTTAAAATAATAAATAATAAATAATAAATAAATAAATAATAATAATAAATAAATAAATAATAAATAAATAATAAATAATAATAAATAATAAATAAATAAATAAATAATAAGTAAATAAATAAATAATAATTATTTATTATTTATAAATAATTAATTAATAAAATAATAAATAAATAATAAATAAATAATAAATAATAAATAAATAATAAATAATTAATAAATAAATAAATAAATAATTAATTAATTAATAAATAAATAAATAAATAAATAAATAATAAATAATTTATTAAGGTTAAATAATTAATAATAAAAATTTTTAAGAAAAAATTGAATAGAATAGAATAGAATAGAATTTTCCATAATTATCAATATAAAATAACTTTTAGCAACAAATATTTTTAAGATTTCTTTTATTCAATTTCTATATAATTACTAATTCAACTCTGTTAGTCTTGTTATTAGAAATAATGGATTTGATGAATTTAATATAAAGGAAGAACAACATGAAGAATATAATAGAAATGTAGAAAAGCAAAGAGAAGAATTTAATAAAATGTGTAGAAAAAAGTCATGAAAAATTTATGGTTCTATGACAGAAATTTTTTTTTTTTTAATTGTTGTAATAATAATTTTTATAGGATGTGTATGGTTGCCAAAATAAAATAAAATAAAAAAAAAAAGAGAGAAATAGTAGTAAATCTCCTTATTTAATAGCAGGAAATGATATATATATATATTATGTTCAATATGAAATGAATGTTAAATCTAATAGTTAATAGTTTAATTAATACGATTTAATTAGGATTTAAAAATAAAAAATAAGAATAAAAAGAAATATATAGAAAATAATAATAAGTATATAATAATATAATATTTATTCTATTATGATATTTTGTAAACTGTTTAAAAAATGTATATTAATAAATAAAAGAATAACTTTGTTTTTGACACTAAAATTTAGTTAATGATCCATAATTTTAATATATATACTATATTTAATAATGTTATATTTTTTAAATTTTTTAAATTGTCAATTTTTATTTTTTAATTTATATATTATTTATATTTTTTTTTGTAAAAGATGCCAATTATTTTTTTTTGTCTCTTTGAATAATTATTACTTAAATTTCTTTTTATTTTTTTATTTTTATTTTATAATTTTTTTTATTTATATTCATTTTTTTTACAAATTAAAAAGAATATTCAATATTTCAATTTATATATTTTGATGTAATATATTCAATTAATATATTATATTTTTAATACAAAATAAATTATATATATATATTAAAAATAACATTATTCATGATTTAAATAACTCATTATATAGTTTTATAGTCATAGCTTTATAGTTATTATATTATCTATATTTTTTTTACTATGACATTTACACAGACCAATAGTATAGATATAATAAAAAATAAAATAAATAATAAATAAATAAAATATTATTAATAATAATATATTCGTTATTTGTATTAAATAATAAATAACAAATAATAAATAAAAAATAATATATTATAAATAATAATTATACAAATAATAATATCAATAACAACAATAACAATAACGATAAATTTCATATTTAAATTTTTTTTTTATTAATTTTATTTAAATATTTATTTAATTTGTTTTATTTATAATTTTTACAATTTTTTATACATACTGTTAAAAAAAATATTTAATATTATAACTCTATAAATTCTATATATATATATGTAATTTTTATATCTAATAATTTTTTTTTTTCATATCTATAAATATATATATTAACATAATATTATTAATAATTTTTTTTTTCTTTATAAAATTTACATTTGATTATTAAGATTTTTAATTATAAATCATAATTATATAAATCTTAATCAAAAAATAAATCTTAATCAAAATATAAAAAAGTTTTCTTTTTTTTTATTTTTTTATAAATTTATTTGATTATTAAAATTCTTAATTATAAATCATAATTATTTGAATCTTAATAAAAATAATAAACTTATAAAAATGTAAATATAATAAGGAATATTTACTCCATTTATTTATTTATTTATTAATATTATTAATTAATAAGATTTTAAATTAAAAGTCTTAATTATAAAATAACCTTATTAAAAAAATAATACTAATAACTTATATAGTATATAGTATAAAATTAAAAGTAGTAGTCCAATTTTATCAATTTTAGTTGGCTATTAAGATTCTAAATTATAAATCATAATTTAAAAACCTTAATGATAATGGTAATAATTATAAACCTTAAAAGTAGTTCCAATTTTTAAAGATCACAATCCAGAAGAGATACCTAATTCGTTATCATTATCAAGGTATTCAACACGATTTTGATTTACAAATATTTTCAAGTTCTTCTTCTTTATCCATTTTCTTATTATTTAAAAGCAGCTTTATATAATTCATATTTTCCCCCATAATATTTAATTATCTTAATGGTTTAGAAAAAACAGAAGAGTTATCAGCTAATAAAGATAGAACTGGAGCAACCAACTTTATATATATATATATTCTTTTTATACCATTTCTTATAATAAGGTATATTTTTTTTATAATATATATTATATTAATATATATATATTTATATTATATAAATATTTTATTTTTATTAATAAACCTTTTATTTTTAAAAGTGTTTATTCTTAAAAGGTTTTTTTTTTTGAATAGAAAAAATGAAAGAGTTTTTCTTTGGTTTTTATACTTTTTTTTACTTTATCCACTTTTCATATTAAATGGTTATAAAAATATTTTTTTTTATTTCAATATAAATATTTAATAATATTTTTTATAATAAAAAAGACTATTTTCTAGTTTTTTTTTTTTTTTACTAATAACAAATAATAAATAAATAATAAATAAAATAAATTTATAATATTAATAAATAAAATGAATTTATAATATTTATGTCATTAAGCCGTATGACATATATTAATAAAATATTATCTAATTTTAAAAATTATTTTTTTATTTAAATCATATAAACTTTATTACATAATGAAAAAATTTTTTTAACCCAATTTTTATAAAGTTTTAAATTAATAAAAATTTATAATATTCATTTAGAATATTAATCTTAAAAAAATATTAATATTTTTTTATTTTAAATATTAGATTTTTAACAATATAAAATAATTTTGTCTAGAACACATAAATATTTTATTAAAAAATAAATGTTATTAAAAAACCATCCGCATGGTTTTAAATTTTCATTCCTTTTTTCTTTTTGGGTTACTTCATTATTTATTTATTCTATAATATTTTACTTTAAAGGAAGCTAATATAAATTAATAATATAAATTATAATATAAAATAATAATATAAAATAATAATATAAAATAATAATATTTATTATAATATAATATAAATTATAGTATTAATTATAATATAAACTATATTATAAATTATAATAAAGTAATTAAATAAATAGTATCATTCAAAAAATATGTTAAACATTTATGGAAATATTTTTTGTATATTGTATTTTTTTAAAATAAAAATTAAAGTTATTTAGTATTAATTTGGTATTAATTAATAAAATATTCTTACCAATAACTTAAAATTTTAAATAAATATATAATATTTATTTAAAAATTTGTTTAATAGCCTAACAAAATTACTCTATTTATTATTAAATCGTATATATTATATAAAAACCCAAATAATATTCTTAATTAAAAAATTATATATTATATATTTATATACTTTATTATTAAATTTGATATTTCTACTTAACTTTTTTTTTTTTTATTTATTTTAACTAAAGTTTATTATATTCATTTTTATTTGTAAATGATATTATATAATGTTAATACTTTTAAAATAATTTAAATAAATTATTTATAATATATTTAAATTTATATTTTATTATTAATGTGTAATAAATTTTATAAAAGGGAAAAAAAGAAGTCAATACGAGTATACAAAAAATACAACACATTTTTTTATTAAATTTTAATATTTATATTTATATTTTTATTATATTTATTTTATTTTATTTTTATTTTATTTTATTTTTTTTATTTTATTTTTTTTATTTTATTTTTTTAATTTAATTTTTTTTTTATTTTTTATTTTATTTTCTAATATTTCACTTTTTTTTTTTTTTCTATATTCTAATTCTATTATGTATATTTATATAATAAATTATTTGTTAAAATATTTACTAAAAAATATATACTAAAAGTTATAAAAGTTAAAATATATATTGATATATATATACTATAAAAAATATAATATATATTTATATGTATAATATTTCTTTTTTTTTTTTTTTCTGTAGAAATATTTATATAAATCTATATTGATAAAAAATATTTGTAATAAGTAATTAAAACAAAAATATTTGTAATAAGGTATATATAATAATTATAGATATCTATATATCTATATATTTTAATTAACTATACTCTTAGTTAATTAAAATATATTAATATTATGATAATATAATTATTTATTTTTTATATCATCATTATCTAATTCTTCTTTTTATTATTTTTAGTAGTAATTGCTTTTTTAGTTGCCTTTTTAGTAGTAGTTGTTTTTTTAGTTGTTTTCTTAGTAGTGGTTGTTTTCTTAGTTGTTTTCTTAGTAGTGGTTGTTTTCTTTGTTGTCTTCTTAGTAGTAGTTGTTTTTTTAGTTGTTTTCTTAGTAGTAGTTGTTTTCTTAGTAGTAGTTGTTTTCTTAGTAGTAGTTGGTTTTTTAGTAGTAGTTGTCTTCTTAGTTGTAATTGGTTTTTTAGTAGTAGTAGTTGTCTTCTTAGTAGTAGTTGGCTTTTTAGTAGTAGTTGTCTTTTTAGTAGTAGTTGTCTTTTTAGTAGTAGTTGGTTTTTTAGTAGTAGTTGTCTTTTTAGTAGTAGTAGTTGGTTTTTTAGTAGTAGTAGTAGTTTTTCTAGTAGTAGTAGTAGTTCTTCTAGTAGTAGTTGTAGTGGTTGGTTTTCTCGTAGTAGTTATTGTAGTTGGTTTTTTGGTAGTAGTAGTTTTTGTTAATTTTTTAGTAGTAGTAGTAGTAGTTTCTTTAATACCACATTCACCATATTCAGATTGACAATTACTTCCACAATATTCTTTACCAGTACCACAATAACCAAATTTACTACAACATTGACCTTCTGGACAAACTGTATTACCGAATACTATACCACATCTACCATCAGTACTTACTTTTTTATCATTATTTTTTGAAAAATCTGGTAATTCTGGGAAATCTGATAAATTTGGAAATCCTGATAATTCTGGTAATTCTGGGAAATCTGATAAATTTGGAAAACCTGGTAATTCTGGTAATTCTGGTAATTCTGAAAAACCTGGATGAATGGTTGGTCTTATAATTGATTTAGTTGTTGTTGTTCTAATGAGGTTTCCAAAATTTGGAAAATCTGGAAAATCTGAAAATGGATCGTTAGAAGGGAAAGGATTTCTTTTAATTGTTGTTGTAGTAATTCTTCTTTTTGTAGTAGTAGTAGTAGTAGTTGTTGTAGTTCTTTTTGGTAAATAGTTTGTAAATGTTTTAACACAATTATGAGGACAATATAAAATAACATCTAAATTTTGTCTTTTTTCACAATTGACTGAATTTTTATATGGTAAACATTCCATACCTATATGATTAGTACAAGTACCAAAATCAGGATTACAACCATAATCAATATGACATTGTTTAGCATCTAAAACACATTCACCATTACTATTACAACAATATGGATCTGGACATTTAGTATTACCATTTTTTGGACCACAAAAACCATTAGTACTAATATTTTCTTTTGGTTTTAAAGTTTTATTACATTGACCAAATTCAGATTGACAACCATAACCAATATAACAATGATCATTAGTTTCACCACAATAACCATCTTTACTACAACATTCATCATATGGACAATAAGTATTACTAAAATCTTTACCACATCTACCATTAAAACTTAAACCTGGTAAATCTATAGTAGGTATAACTGGTGGATGATTATCAGTAGATGAAGGAGGTAATGAAGTACTTTCACTATTTTTTTTAAAAATAGTAGTA
Organism: Anaeromyces robustus; assembly: GCA_002104895.1. Taxonomy (NCBI): domain Eukaryota; kingdom Fungi; phylum Neocallimastigomycota; class Neocallimastigomycetes; order Neocallimastigales; family Neocallimastigaceae; genus Anaeromyces; species Anaeromyces robustus. The sequence goes on along the minus strand of MCFG01000213.1, from coordinate 23,934 downwards.
GTAGTAGTAGATGATTTTTTAGGAGGATCATAATCTATAGGATTTGAAGATGGTGGATTTGGTTTTGGTTTACGTATAGTTACAACTGGATCTTTACGAATAGGCTTATGAACAGGTGAACGAACATTACCTGATTTTGGTAAAGCATATGTAATATCTAAACTAATTAAAGATATAACTAATAAAGCAAATTTTGTAAACTTCATTTTTATATATATTAATGTTTTTTAATATTTTTTATTTTTTATTTTTTATATTTTATTAATTACTTTTATTTTTTTTTATTATTAAAATATTTAATAAATTATAAAATCAATAATTTTATCAAATATTGTTTATAGTTATAATAAAAAAAAGGAAATATTTGAAGATAAAATTTAAAATTATAAGAGAATTTTTGGCTTTATATATTTTTTTTTACTTTTTCTATTATTATTATTTTTTTTAATCTTTTTTTATATTATATTATTATTTTAATATGTTACATTAAAAATTTATTATAGTTAAATGAAAATATAATAAATTATAATAAACTTAAAATTCTATATATGATAATATTTAAAATATTTTAAAATTTAAATTTTAATTATTAATAAATAATAATTATAAAACATAATAAAATAATAATAATAAATAATAATAATAATAAAATTATTATTATTATTATTATTATTATTATTATTTTAGTTTTAAATAATTTATATTGTTTATTTATATTAATTTATTTATTTTAAATAATATCTATTTATTGATTTATCTATTTATTTATTTATTTTTATAATATCTATTTATTTATTTATTAATTTAAATAAAAATGGCGCAGCAGCAATATAATATATAATATATTTTGAAATATATTATTATTTAATATAATATATGATATTATATATTGTATTTCTATATTTGTTTTTTTTTAATATTTCAAATTTTTTTTTGATTCGCTAAAATCTAAAATTTAGAATATTAAAAATTGAGATATTAAAATCTGAAAATTTTAATTTAAAAAAATAATTTCTTGTTAAAATATATTATTATTATTATTATTAATTATTAATTATTATTTTTTAGTTGATTTTATTATAATTTTTTAATAGGATAAAAACATAATAAAACGGCAATTTTATTTAATTTATTAAATCATCTATTTGACTCATAAATATTTATTATTTATTTAAAAAAAAGTATTGTTTTTTTTTTATTATTATGTTTTTTTGGAACAGGTCTAGGTTTAGTTGAAATAATTATAATAATAATTATAATAATAATTCTAATATAATCATTATTATTATTATTAAAATTTATAATTTTATTATATATAATTTTATTTTGATTAAATTGATTTTCTCTAATTTTTTATTATAAAATTTTAAGTAATATTAAAAATCAATTACTATATGTTATTTTAGTTTTTTTTTTTTTTTATAATTGAAATATTTAATGAACATGCTCCATTTTAAATTAATATCTATATCTTTTTCCAATAGATTTATATAATATTTACTTTATAAAAATAGATTTATAATTAATTATAAAATAAAGATAATAAATATACAATAATTAATTATAAATATATAATATATACTGTAATAATAATTGTAAAATATTTCTTTATTTATTATTTTCTTATTATATATATATGTATATCTTCTATAACATTTTTGAAATATTAACTTTAATTAAAAAAAAAAAACATCAAACATGTTTATATGCTTATAAATAATATCAATTTTATAGTAATAATAATAATAATTATAATAATAATTATTAATAATAATCAATTGTAGAAAAAAACAACATAACAAAAAATATATTTTTTTAATTAATTTTTTTTTATTATATTAATTTACTTAAATTTTATTTATACGGTTTATATTTATATATTAATATTATATTTAACATTTTAATAAAAACAATTATAAATCTTATCGTTTTTATTAAATTATTTATTTTTACATTTTATTTTTTACTTTTATATATAAACATATATATATATAAATTATATAATTTTTTTAATATTTTTTCTACTTCTCAATCAATTTAATTAAGATTTCAAATTAAAAATCATAATTATAAATAATCTTAATTAAATTAAAAAAGATAGTAATAATATAATATTTAAAATGATTAAAGAAAAAAGAGTAGTTCCAGTTTTACCGAATTAAGATTTTTTAATTATAAATCATAATTACTAAAAATCTTAATATAATGATATCAATAATGAATCTAAAATAACAAAGGAGAAAGTTTTTTTTTTTTTTCATTTTTTAAGAACTTCACATAGAGTAAGGTTTAGTTCCTCAATTTCCAGGGTATTCAGACTTTTCCAAATCAAAATTCATTTGTAGCAGTATATGAAAAAAAAAAGTAGCATTATTTCTTTTCTATGTAATGTTGAATTACAGCAACAGCTTTTAACAAATAGATTAGAAAGAATAGTGATTAGTATCTAATAATGAAAATGGAACTGGAACAGTAAACTTTCATTTTATTAGTTTTTCTTTTTTCTTTTTTTTTATATATATTATCTTTATAAGTTCGTTTTAAAGGTATAAAATAAATTATATTAATATATATTTTCTAATATATATTAATTATTTTTTTTAAATTTTTCATTTATTTAGTAAAAAGCATTTTTGAAGAAATTATTTATTTTTACATTTTATTTTTTACTTTTATATATAAACATATATATATATAAATTATATAATTTTTTTTTTTTTACTTTTTTTTTTTTACTTTTTTACTTTTTTTTTAATATTTTTTCTACTTCTCAATTAATTTAATTAAGATTTCAAATTAAAAATCATAATTATAAATAATCTTAATTAAATTAAAAAAGATAGTAATAATATAAATTTTTAAAATAATTAAAGAAAAAAGAGTAGTTCCAGTTTTATCGAATTAAGATTTTTTAATTATAAATCATAATTACTAAAAATCTTAATATAATGATATTAATAATGAATTTAAAATAACAAAGGAGAAAGTTTTTTTTTTTTCATTTTTTAAGAACTTCACATGGAGTAAGGTTTAGTTCCTCAATTTCCAGGGTATTCAGACTTTTCCAAATCAAAATTCATTTGTAGCATTATACAAAAAAAAAAGTAGCATTATTTCTTTTAACAAATAGATTAGAAAGAATGGTAATTAGTATCTAATAATGAAAATGGAACTGGAACAGTAAACTTTCATTTTATTAGTTTTTCTTTTTTCTTTTTTTTTATATATATTATCTTTATAAGTTCGTTTTAAAGGTATAAAATAAATTATATTAATATATATTTTCAATATATATTAATTATTTTTTTTTAAAGCTTTTCATTTATTTAGTAAAAAGCATTTTTAAAGAAAAAAAAACAAGATTTTTTTCTTGTTTTTATACTTATTTTTTTTTATCTTTATCCACTTTTAATAATAATAATTTAACTGATATATAAACCATACTATGACAAAATCTTTCTTTATATTTTAAAGTTTATATTTTATTCTTTTTAAATATAAAAAAAATAAAAAATTAAACTTTATTAAATAATAAAAACCATTTTTAATCAATATTTTATTTAAATATTAATTCCTATAAAAAATTTAAAGTAAAATAAAATTCTCAATTTTTCTAATTTTTTTTCAATATTCTTTTACTTTGTTATCTATATAATTAAAAAATAATAAAAAAATTTGTCTAGAACACAAAATAATTAATGTATATAATCCTCATTGTAAAATTTTTTCATTCCTTATTTTTTTTATTATAAAATTATTTTAATGTTTATTTATAAAAATTATTTAGTTTAAATTAAAGAAAACGGAAAAAAAAATAATAAAAGAAAAAAAAAGGAAAAAATGAAATGACTTATAATTAATATAATTAAATTATTAATATTAAATTTTGAAAAAAATATTATTCAAACAACAAAAAGATAGATTATTAAGCAAAAAATTTTGAGATTATTAATACCATTAAATAGTCTCAAAATTTTAATATATATAATAATTATAAAATATCGAAAATCATATTAAAAGGAAAAAGCTTACAATACTTAATTATTAGTATTAATTTTATTAATTTTATTTATAATTTATAATAAATTCAAAATATCTCAACAAGAAATAATTTTAATATTATATTTTTAATAATATATGTTATTTTTTTTTATTTCAAAATATTTTCATATTATTATTTATAATTTAGCTTTTTTATAATTAAATTTCATTGCTTTTATTTTCTTTTCCTTTTTTTCTATTATTGATTTTTTCCGCTCTCTTTAACTTAATTTTTTTTATAAATAAACATTAAAATAATTTTATAATAAAAACAGATGAATTAAAAAAAAATAAGGAATGAGGATTATATTACATTAAATATTATTTTCTGTTCTAGACAAATTTTTTTTTTATTTTTTAATTATATAGAAAACAAAGTAAAAAAATATAATAAAAAAAAAATAAAAAATTGAGAATTTTATTATTTTAAATATTTTATGATTAAAAATGGTTTTTATTATTTAATAAAGTTTAATTCTTTATTTTTTTATATTTAAAAAGAATTAAATATAAACTTTAAAATATAAAGAAAGATTTTGTCATAGTACGGTTTATATATCAGTTATATTTTAATATTTATTTTTGAAAATGTAAAATATTTTTATTTATTATTAATAAAATACGATAAAATTATCTATATATATATATATTTATCTATTATTTCAATTGAATTTATTTATTTATTTATGAATATAAATTCATATATACTTTGTTATAATTTATTATATATTATATTTAATTTTTTTTAATAAGTTTTTATTTATTTTTAATAAAAATATTATTAAACACATTTATACAATATAAAATAAATATATGAATATAATGTAGTAATAGATTGGCATAGTCGAGTCATATTTCAATATTAAATTTGTATTTTAAAATAATTTAAATAAGATAAATTAGATTAACCTATGGGTACCTATTTCCCATACGTACACTACAAGCATACTTGTAGGGTGATGTTATATGAACTTTCTATTCAACGTCGCCGCTCTACTTAAGTCGTTACGTTCTTCTAGAATATGTTTCCTATACATTCCTACTTAGTCTCCTTTTATCACGAGCATCAGAATGGAACCGCTTTCTCCTTTTATCACCAGTGGTCGTAATCATTGGCATGGTGAACTGTAGACCTGCCTAATTCCAAACAGAATTTAACCGGAACCTACGCATCAAGCCTAATGGGAATCAAAGTGTAGTACTTGATGTTGAGTAGTAGGTAACACATATTATATATATATGGGAAAGCTTTTTGAATACCATGGTATTCATAAATATAAAAACACATATATCTGTTGCCTATATATTTAATGTTTTTTATATTTTAATAATATATATACATATATACATATATATATATTTGTTTAATTTTTTACATAAATCTTGAAATTTTTGAAATATTTTTTCAAATTAATTTTTATTTATTTATTTTATATATTTATTTATTTATTTATTTATTTATTTATATTTATTCATTTATATATGTATTTATTAAAAAACTATAAAACATAATAAAATTTAACACAAAAAAATAAAGTTGGCCTTATTTAATGAATTTTTTTATTACATAAATTAAATTATTTTGTTTTTTTTTTAAATAAGGCCAACTTTATTTTTTGTATTAAGTTTTATTATTTATTATGAGATCGAAAACCTTTATATCTACATTCATTAAAATTTTTATTAATATACAATGGCCGAGGATTATTATGAAAGGCTAATAAATTATATCTGTATTTATTAAATATATAATTATATGTAATTTCATTTAATTTATATTATAGGCAATAAATATTTTATTAATATGTTAAATTTCATTTTTATTAAAAGGTAATAAATATTTTAATTTTTAATTACTTAATAAATTGATATTTGCCTTATAAAAGGCAATATAATTATTATTTTATTATATACTGAATATTTTATAAATTTTATATATTTATATTTATATTACTTCTATATATTAAATATTAATTACTTGATCAATTTAAATTATTTTATGGTTTTGTTATTTTAATAAAATTAAAAATAAAATGAATGAAATATATTTGAAAATTTATTTTTAATTATCAAATAAAAAAAAGTATAAATATCAATGAAGTTCCTTTTTTAAACAATTCGAATTAATAAAATATTTTATTAAATATAAAATAAAAATTAATATTTAAAAAAAATTATTATTATATAAAAAATAAATTACAAAAATGAAGTTCTCTAAGGTTATTTTAAATTTTGCTTTATTTCCTAAATCTATCTTAGGTTATGAAATTAATATTGTTAAACCAGAATATCAATCTTCCAATGTCAATCTTTCCGATAACATTTTTAAAATTATTGACAAAACTGTCGAAGATATTTATTCCTATTCCATCAATCAAAATGAAATAATATTTAATTTAGGTTCTAAAATTAATAAAAATATAATTGATTTAATTAATATCATGGATGATGACTGTATGGAATACATCGGTAATAATGAAATTAAAGTGAATTATCCAGTTTTATCAGTTTATATGGATAAATATAAAAATTTATATCAAGAATATGATATTTCAATTAATCAAACTCATACAGACTCCAAAGAAAATAATGATTCGAAAATTAGAAAAAGTGGAAATAAAGAATTTAATAAGAGAGAAAATGTTAGTGAATGTATGAATAATGTCATGATTAGATTCGGTGTTTCATGTATAGGAGGATTAGCCAGATGTGCAGCTGGTGGTGTAGGTTTAATGCTTGGTAGTACCGCATGTTCTATTTTTAATTAAATCTTTAATATTCATTTTAGTAGTATTTATAATCATAAAAAAATATAAATATATAAAAATAAAAAAAAAATCAATAATATATAATAATGTATATGTAAATTAATAAATTTGAAATTATTTTATTATTCTTTATATTATTATCTTTTTATATATATCTGTATTTTGTATGATAAAATATATAAACATATAAAGCATATCTAATATTTTTTTTTAATATGAAGTAAAAATTTCAAAAATGTTAACTTAGATATGTAATGATTAATCATACAAAAAAGAAAAAAGATATAATTTATTATTCAAAAATTTTTGAGATTTTTTAATATCATTAATAATATTTTAATATAATTATTATTTAAAAAAAAAAAATATTCAAAAAATATTTATAAAAAAAAAAAAATTGTGGAGAAAAAGAAAATAATAATTAATGAAATTAATATCAATTAACTTTTTTAAACATTAATATTTATGAATATTTAGTATTTAAAAAAACTATAATAAAAAATTAGCAATTATAGAAATATATAGTATTTAATTATTATTTATTTATCTACTTATTTTAATGAATTATTAACTAGTTATTTTTTATAATTTTTATTTTTTTTTTAAAAAATAAAATAATCCTAAAATTAATATTTTGAAAAAAAAAAAAACAATCTTTATTTTTATTTTTTACTTTTTAACTTTAATAAAAAAAAAATAAAATAAATAGTAATAATATATAATAAATCCTTTCATAACTTCAAATTTATATCTATTATATAAATATGTTATATGAATTCAATTATTCAATTATTCAATTATTCAATTATTCAATTATTAACACAAATATAAATATATTATTAATTTTGTTATTTATTTTATTTCAATTTATTTTAATATTCATTTCTTAATTTTTTTTTTTTTTTTTATTATTTTATTATTATTATTATTTTTTTTAATTTTATTAATATTTATTTAATAATATTTAAAAATTTTTTTTTTATTTTTTTATTTTTATTATTAAATATTATATTTTGATAAATAATTCATATTTTTTAATTTTTAATTGGTATGTTTATACAATTATTTATACATTTATATAAATATATATATTAATAATTAATAATTATTTTTTCTTTTTTTTTTTTTTTTTTTTTTTTTTTTATTATTATTATTTAATTTTTTTTTTTAAGTTTTTGTTTTTTGTTATTTTTTTTTTATTTGCTTGTTTTTTTGTTATTTATTTTTCCTGTTTTGTTTTCTGGATTTGTTTTTGTTTTTGTTTTTGTTTTCTTTTTTTTTTTTTTTTTAATTTTTAATTTAAATTAACTATGAACTTATTAATCATAAATATTTTAATAAAAATATTCTAAATATATATATATAAATAAAATACTGAATTTATCTAAAAATATATAATATAAATAATTATGAATAACTGTTCTATAATTATTACTTTTTAATTTTTTTTTTTTTTTTAGTTATAATAAATAGTAATAGTTATTATTTTTTATATTATATTTAAATATTGAATATAATTAATAAGTTGATAGTTGGTATTATTAATAATTATCCTTATATATAATTTCATTATTATAATAAAAATAATAATAATAAAAATTTATATATATATATTATTTTTGTTTGTGTTTTTATTATTATTATTATTATTTTTATTATAATATTTTTGTTTATTTATTTATTATTTTTATAATCATAGCGCTTTATTTACTACGTGGTTTTCCGGGATCACTACTATTTTTTTTTATCATCTTTTGCCTCCGGTTTTTTATCATCTTTTGCCTCCGGTTTTTTATCATCTTTTACCTCGGGCTTTTTATCATCTTTTACTTCTGGTTTCTTATCATCTTTTACCTCCGGTTTTTTATCATCTTTTACTTCTGGCTTTTTATCATCTTTTACTTCTGGTTTTTTATCATCTTTTACTTCTGGTTTTTTATCATCTTTTACCTCTGGCTTTTTATCATCTTTTACTTCTGGCTTTTTATCATCTTTTACCTCTGGCTTTTTATCTTCTTTTGCCTCTGGCTTTTTATCTTCTTTTACCTCTGGCTTTTTATCTTCTTTTACTTCTGGTTTTTTATTATCATTATTTATTGCAACAGGTGGTTTAGTATTATCAACAGCATTTCCACCATTGACACTACTACTACTGCTACTTCCAGCAACAGTATTAAGACTACTCATAGGTTTAAGTTTATTAGCAACATTCATACTACCATAATTTGGTACATAATTAATATTACTGGTACTACCATTAATACAGGTAAATTCAGAATTCATACTACCATGAGTAGAACTTCTTTTCATATTAGAATCTTTACGTCCTTTACCTTTAAATGGAATTTTATTAGCTAATTTAGTAATAGATTTAACAGATGGGAATCTTCTAGCCTTTTTCATGGAACGATGTTCAGAGGAATCATTTTCAGAACCATCTTTAATTTCTACAGTAATAGAATCACTAGAATGTTCATGATCATCAACAATAATTGGGTCAGCAATATCTTCACATTCAAACCAATCTACAAATCCAACAGAAGATGGGAAATATTTCATCATACCATTAATTTCATCAGATACCTGTTGACAGAAATCATCTAATTTTAAATCATTTCTATCACGACCAAATGGATTTTCAATTTCTGAACTAATTGCTTCAATACCAAAAAGTGTAAATGAAGTTAAGAAAGCAATAAATACAGTAGCCCAACTACAAGATGGAATAATTTGTAATGGAAGAGTTAAAAGATAAATAAGTAAAGCGTGTTTGATATGAATACCATAAATCACAGGAATAGGACTATTTAAAATTCTTTCACAAGTAGTGAAATTATCAATAATAGCTTTAAGACTAGTGAAAGATTGATTTAACATAGGTGTAGGAATTCCCTTTTGAGTGAAAAGAAAACCTTCAATATGATAAGCAATTTCTAATGGAAGTACTTTTAATACTTCAACTGGTGCAGTAGTAAATAAAGAATTAAAACGAGGAACATGCTTTACTAATTCTGATAAATCATCATAATCCCAACCATATTCCCCTCTAAGTGAATGACGAATAGAAATAGCTAAGGCAATAATTAAACGCATTACCCCTTTTTTTAAATTAAGTTTTTCATCCTTCAAAGGATCTGATTCATCAATATCAATACAAATCCAAACATGACGAGAAAGATTACGAGCATTATTAAGAATAGCACCCCAAGCTTTTCTACCTTCATAAAAACGATCATAAGCACTATTATTACGGAAAACAAGTAATAATGAAAGTACTAAACCTAAATAAGTTAAAAGTGAAGGTGGAAAATACATATATTTAATGAAATCACTATCCTTATAATAATCATAAAATATTTTTAAGGCAACACTCCAAGTTGTAACTAAAATAACTGGAAAATAAATTTTTGGTATGACTGATTTTTTCAATTTATATACATGTCGCCAATTTACTTCTCCTATTTGTGGAGGAATAAAAACTTTATTTTGTTTAGCTTCTGGTACTTCCACTTGTTTGAAATGGAGAAAATCATTGAATTTCATTTTAAAATTACTATAAATATATTTTTATATAAATAATAATAATGATAATGATAATAAATATAATATATAAATTTTTTAATTAAAAAATATTTTAATTTTGCATTTTAAATATTAAAATTCATTTTTAATACATATAATATATATACTTAAGTTTTACATATATATATATATAAAATTAAAGTTTATTTAATTTTATATTTATATATCAATATATATTTAATAATAAAAAATCTTTTATTATTATATTTATATATAATATATATAACTTTTTTTTATTATTAAAGATATATAATATATAACTGTTTATTGTAATTAAAAAAAAAAAATCATATTTATATTACCTCATTTTTTTAAAACGAAATTTTTAAATATAATGAAATTGATTAAAAACAATAAATAAATATTATATATATAGAACTTATTTTTTCTAAATATAATTAAAAGTCAAAAAGAAGAAAAAATATATTTAGTTTTTATGAAATTTTCATTTATTTAATATATATAAAAAAACATATATTTATATATATAATTCTAAATATTATTAATAAATCATTGAAGAAAATCATTTTATTCTTATAATATGCAATATATAAAGTTTTTTTACATATTTATTATATATTTTATTTTTGTTTAAAAATTTTTAATCTTATAATTTATTTTAATTATTACTTTTAATTATTTATTTTATTATTATATTTATTATAATTATTGATTATTTCTATTATTATTATTATTATTGTTCATTGTTCATTGTTCTTGTTCATTATTATTATTATTATTATTATATTATTATTATTATATTATTATTATTCTTCGTTCATTATTATTATTATTTATTATTTTTATTAAAAATTTTTCATTATATTAAGATTCATTATGATTATCATTCATTTTTTTATGATTTAATCATAATCATTATGATTATTATTCTTTATTTTATTGATTTTTTTTTTCAAAAAAGTATTTATTTATAATTATTTGTTTATACATTAATTAATTATAAATTATTTTTACCTTTATTATTTTAATTTATATATATTTTATTCTTATTTTCTTTTTTTTTTTTAATTTATATTATATATTTTTTAATATTTTTATTTTTAAATTTAAATATTCAATTTAAATTTAACAATAAAAATATATTTTAAATTTTTGTTATAAATATTTTATTTTTCTTGATTTCGACAGTTTTAATTAAATTATCTTTTTAGACTTCAAAAAAAAAAATTTTTTTTAATTAAAAACCATATATTAATAAATATACTCTTATATATGATGTCAATTATGTATCAATTAAATAATGTTGAATAATAATTAATAAATAATTTAAAAATAGAAGAATAGAAATGATCGAATTTTAATTTAAATAAAAAATAAATAAATAAATAAATTATATATTTAAAAAAAAAAAAAAAAAATTTAAAAGTATAATAAATTAAATAATAAAATAATAAATAATAAAATAAAAAATAAAATTATAGAACAATAATAACCTAATAAATTTTTATTTGCATCTTAAAAAGGTATATGTATGCATAAAAATAATAATGTTTCAACTCTTTTAGAATTATATTTTTATTTTTTTTTTAATGAAAATAATTAACAATTTCATTCATAATTTTCATTTATTATTTTTATCCCATCCCAATCCTTCACTGATGAATTAACGTTTGATGTATTATTTTATATTTTATAAAATTAGCAATAAAAGTTAACATATTTTATTTTGTTTTATTTCTTTATTTTTTATAATTTTTTGATATTTTAATTAATTAATTATTTATTTTTTATTTCTGTAATATTAATATAAAAATATTTAAATGATTTTTAAATATTTTATTTGATAATATCTTATGATATTCATTGTTTTTGTTTTTTTTTTAATGATTTAATATATATTAATTTGTTAAAAATTTCTTTAAAAATTGATAATTCTCTTATGTTATATTAAATTTTAATTGGAATAAACTTTGATTTCATTATTATAATAATTATTATAAATTAATTAATTATTATTAACTTTTTATTTTTATTTTTATTTTTTTTTTCATTTCTTTTCTTTTTTTTTTTTTTTTAAAGTTAAATATATTTTTTAATTTTAATGTTAATAATATTTTACTTTATTTTATTTTAATTATTTTATTTTGATTTTTTAATTACATAATCTTAATAGTTTTAACTAACATTACTATACAAAATATTTATTATCTTTTTCTATAATATTAAAATTTATTATAAATTATTATAATATTTATTTTTTTCAATTTTTTTTTATTATTTTATTATAAATAAACAATAACCAGTATTATTTTTTTATTTATATTTATAAATATATATATTGTATTTGATTTTTTAAAAAAATAAAAATTTGTTTAAATAATAATTATAAAATAAATAAGCATATACTTTTTGACAACCTTTACCACAATCTTCATTGATAATATCACAATAACAATATTTACTATAATGTTGATTAATTTTAGAACAAGCATCAAATTCAGGACCACATCTTCCTGATACAGTAGATGTTGGTATCTTATTAGTTGTAGTTGTAGTTGTAGTAGATTTTTTAGTTGAAGATAAATATGTTTTAGTTGTTATAGTTGTATAATAAATACTAAATTCACTTTGACAGCCTACATTATAATATTCTTTTACAATATCCAGAACATAGCTACACTATGTTCTGGATATTGTAAATTTTTTTAAAGTTTTACATTTTTTTTATTGTTTTTTCAGTTTTTGGTATTCTCCTTTAATGTATATACCATCACAAGAAACTATATGATAATCATTTTCTCCAATCTTTGTATCAAAATCTATATGATTTGTCCAAATACCACCATTATCAAGTATATAAATATCTATAATAACTTTTCCTGAAGATTTTGGATAATAATAATTATTATCATATTTATCTGTAAGACCTTTATTTATATTTATATTGTGACGTGACATTAAAGATAAATGACGATATAATTCTTCATTTTTATTAAATAAAAATATTTAATAATAAGATAAAAAAAACTATTAACTGTGTATCGTGTATCTATTATTAAAATAAAAATTAGAGAGATTTTTTATTATCCTTTATTTATAATGAATTTTAAAAAAATATATATATAAATAAATAAATAAATAAATAAATAAATAAATAAAAAATTAAAGTTTTATATTATTTTTAACTTTTTCTATTTTATAAACTTTTGTGTATATAATAAGTGTAACGTTTCATAAAATATTATAACATAATTAAAAAAAAAAAAGTTTAATAATTATTTAATGATAATAATAATGATAAATGATTTGCTATATATAATATTTATAATAAATAAATAAATAAATAAATGTAAAAAAAAATTTTTTTTTGTGCTTAATGTATAATTTAAAAATGTTGTATATAAATAAAATTTAATTTTCAATTTTTTTACCAACTTATTAAATTATAAACAACTTTACTAATTAGAAATATAAATAATAACCCAATACAGTCTAATAATTCATATATAATATTTCAAAAAAAAATATTACTATACACGAATTCTTATTTATAATAATAAAATAAGATGTATATAAATATATATGTTAATATATTTATTTTATTATTTTATTTTATTATTTTATTTTATTTTATTTTATTTTTTAGTTAATTTTTTAGTTAATTTTTTTTTTTAATAAGAAAGTAAATTTCTTATATTTTATAATTCTATAATTCTAATCGTTAATTCAATTTATATATATGGATTTCTTTTTATTTTATTTTTTTTACTATGTAAATCTTAAATTTTATAAATAATTATTATACTTTTTTTTTTCCACTATATATTAATTCTATTAATATATAGCAAAACTTTAAAAAAATCATTTAATATTAATTTTTCAAAGTTGATATCAATATTATTTTATAAATCAAAACTTCTTTTTAAAAAAAAAAATACATATATGTACATTTATAAGATTATTAATATTTCTTTTATTATTATTGTCATTATTACTGTTAATATTTACACAAATTTCCATTCGAATTCTTTTGAACGCTTTTTATATATATATATATATATATACTAAATGTAAAAAAATATCAATTTAATGTAAAAATATCAATTTAATGTAAAATATCATCAGATAAATTACAATATCTTGCTTTGGATATATGACATGAATCAGCAATACCACACCATTGTCCATTTTCTACACCCCATAAATTATTATCAATACATTGTTCTACCATACAAAATTCACAACATGGATATCCTTCTGAAAGTGAAAAACATTCATCTTTACTTTCTTCGGTTTTTCCATCAATACCACACCATTCACCATTTTCTACACCCCAATAACCATCATCATCAGAATAAACAATTTTTTCTCCTTCTCTACAACATGGGAATCCTATTTCCAATGAAAAACAAGTGGAAGGTCTTGGTTTAACCGTTGAAGTTGATTTGGTTGTAGATGTATAAGTTATTGTTATTTTGGTAGTGGTAGTTCTTGCAGTAGTAGTATATGATTTCACTGTAGGGGTAGTAACAGTAGTATTATAATAATGAATAGGTGATATAATACTAAGTTTACCATTATTTAAAAATCTATTTGGTGTAACATTATTTAATCCACTAATAATATTTTTTAATGATAATTCAAATAATTTTTCTTTCATAGTATCTACATTAAATTTAATGTCAGGATGTTCGGACATAATAGTAGCTATAACTCCTGCTGTAATCGCTGTAGATACTGAAGTACCTTGTGCTTTTCTATTTAATTGATAATTTGCATATCTGGCTTGACCTGGAGCAAAAATATCAATACATTCCCCATAATTTGAGTAAGAAGCAATTTTATAACCATTTTCAATATCATTATTGTAAGTTGATTCTGTTGAACCTACAATAATTACATTTTTATAGCCTGCTATAGAATAAAAATATTTATTTTTTTCATGACATATATCTTCCGTTTCATTACCAGCAGCAACAACAGTAATAAATCCTGCATCATTTAATTCATCTAATTTATCTTGTAAAAATTGACTATATTTTTTATAAGCTCCTCGAGAAAAACTAATAATGGATTGATAAGGTTTACCATTTTGTTTGATATAATCTAATGCTACAATAGTTTCATATAATTCATAATAAGAAACAATCATATGTAAATTTGCCTTTTTTGCTGCACCGTATAATTTTCCTCCTGCTAAGGAAGAAACCATATTACCATGACCTGGATAACTATCTTCAGCAAATTTACATTTCTTTTTATCTTCACCTTCATAAGGATGAGCTACACCATAAACAACTAAAGCATCACACGTTAATGTACGTTCATCCTCTGTTCCTTCATATCTATCAAAATCATCATTATCTAAATAAAGTCCTTTATCTATTAAAAATATATCAATACCTTTTCCTGCAGAAGAAGGATAATAATAATTATTATCATATCTTCCTGTGACTTCTTTATAAAATCTACCTTGAGATAATAAAGATAAATGAGAATCATCATTTTCACTATGTTTATTAGCATTATATTGAACTTCAACGCCTGACCATTTAGTTTCTTCTTTTATTTTGTCAATATCATAATATATTCCATAATCCATATTTTCTTCTTCTTGATATTTTTCAAAATCAAAATCATCTCTTTTTTCTTTATTATTATTAACATTATTATTATTATTATTATTATTATTAATTAAAATTTCTTCCTCTTCTTTATATACTTGGTCTTGAATTTTAAATGATTTTTCACAACTTATAACATTTGGTAAAGCTTGAACTTGATCAACAAGTTCGTCAGAAAGATAAACTAAAATAGTATAATAATTTAAAATTGGTGATATATGATGAAGTATATTTAATTCAACAGGTATATATTCTACATCTGAATCAGTTGAATTGAATGAACGCTTATAAATATTAATATCATTACTGTCAACTCTATTTGGATTAATAAAGTAAAGTTTTTTATTTTCGTCATTACGTTTTCTTAAATTAAGAGATTCTATTTCATTTAATTTTTCATCTAATTTTCCATTTTCTAAAATAAATGTTCCTTTATTATCTTCAATTAAATTATAAATATCATTCATTCTATCATTAACCAATTCATTAATTTCATTTTGAACTTTTACACTTTCATCGTCATAAACTTTATCATTTTCACTTTTTCTTATTGAACAAATATAAAATGAATTTTCAGCTAAAGTATTAATAAAATAGTTAAAAAATACTATAATTGAAAATATAAAATATATTTTACTCATTTTTTATTATTATTATTGTTATTATTGTTATTGTTGTTGTTATTATTATTGTTATTATTATTATTATTATATTTTAGATAATATATATATTTAATATAATCCCGTTATACAAAATATTTAAATATATTATTTTATTTTATTTTCTTTTATTTCTTTTTGTTTCCCCACTTTTTTTTTCTTTTTATTTTATTTAAATTAATTTTGTTTAATTATTATTTTTGTTTTATTTCATTATATATATTATTAATAAAAAAGAAAATTAAAATATCATTTTATTTGATAAAAAATAAAATGAGTTTATATATTATATATATAACTTAAATTGATGAATATATATAATTTAATTCTCGAAATAAAACTTTAAATTAAACATAAATTAAAAGAAATTGAAGAAATTGAAGAAATTAAAAAAAAAAATAAAGAAATAAAAATTTAGAAAAAAATAAGGAATAATTATTATTATTGTGATTATTATTATGGTTACTATTAACACTAAATTTTAATATAATTTATATTAATTATCAAACAAATTTAATTTATTTATTTTTTTGAATAATATTTGCAATATTTTTAGTTTAAAAAAAAAAATGTGATTTATTTATTATAATATTAACGATTATTTTATTTATTATATATTAAAATTTCATATTATATTAAAATAATATATTACATATTATTTATTTATTTATTCATTCATTTATTTATTTATTTATTTATTTATTTATTTATTTATTTATTTATTTATTTATTTATTTATTTATTTATTTATTTATTTATTTATTTATTTATTTATTTATTTATTTATTTATTTATTTATTTATTTATTTATTTATTTATTTATTTATTTATTTATTTATTTATTTATTTATTTATTTATTTATTTATTTATTTATTTATTTATTTATTTATTTATTTATTTTTATTTTTATTTT
This sequence comes from Anaeromyces robustus, assembly GCA_002104895.1. Lineage (NCBI taxonomy): Eukaryota > Fungi > Neocallimastigomycota > Neocallimastigomycetes > Neocallimastigales > Neocallimastigaceae > Anaeromyces > Anaeromyces robustus. The sequence continues at coordinate 6,385 of MCFG01000213.1, read as the reverse complement.
TAAAATTATATATAAAATTTTATATGAAATAAACTTTATCACTTTTCATTGATTTATATTTAATTAAAATGAACAACAAACTTTATTTAATAATAAATGGAAAAAAAATAAATAATAATTTATGTATGTAATATTTGTTTTTTTTTTTTTTTTTTTTTTTTGATAAATAGTACGGCTTCTATATTTCAAATTCAAATTTGACCACTCTTATATATAATTTTTTTCTCACTTTTTTTTTTATTTTATCATTATCATTCAAATATTTTTACTATTATCATTCAAATATTTTTATTATTATCATTCAATATTATTATTATTATTATTATTATTACTATTATTATTATTATTATTATTATTATTATTATTATTATTATTATTATTATAATTGTTATTATTATTATTATTTTATAATTATTACTATTATTTATTATTTGTTATTATTATTATTTTTATTATTATTATTAATATAATTGTCATTATTAAGATATAAAAAAAACTTTATAATTTTTTCAATAATATTCTTTTTTCTAAAAATATAGTAAATAACTTATTCATTTTAAAAAATGATAAATACTTTTTGAGGATACTTCATTTTTTTTCAATTTTAAAGTAAGTGAATTGGATAAATATATTCATTATTTTTTATTTAGTTTCATAAATATTTATATACTTATATATACATTAAAAGTGTTGTTTTAAAATAAAATATATAAATGTTTAAAAAATTAAAAATTTTACTTTTGATATAAGAATAAAATAATAAAATTATAATTTTGTTATTAAATATAATAAAAATGAAAAAGAAAACAGTTAAAAAAAAATATAAATAATAAACATTAAAAAGAAAAATAAAAAATAATTATAAAAAAATATAAATATTTTTTAATTATTTAATAATTATTACTCTTTTTTGAATATTATTATTATATTATTATTATAACATTAATTTAAAGCATAAAATAGTACAATGAATTGATAGAAAAAGAAAATATTATGGATTTAAAAATTAATAATAAATATAATATATAATAAATTATTTTTTAGTTAATAAATCTATTTTATTTTTATCATTTTCTATAATTTATATATTTATTTATTATTATATATATTTAATATAATGAAAAATATTTTTTTTCTACAATTCATTTTTTATATATTTATATTTAAAATTTATTCTTTTTTTACATAACTTATAAAATACATTTAATAATAATTTGTATTAACAATAATAAAAGAATAAATTTTATTTTAAAAGTTCTTTTTATATATATAATAATATATTTTTTTTAATTAACCTTTAAATTTTTTTATTTTTTATTTTTTTTTTTGATCAAAAAATCTAATTAAAAATCTAACAAATAAAAAAATTTTTTTATAAATTAAATTTTAAAAAGTTTATATGTTTTATTTTTATTTTTTTTTTTACTTTAATTAAATTTGAAATATGAATAATGAAAGATTAAGAAAATAAAAAAAAAAAAAACTTTTATATAATATCAATAAAATTTAAGATTAAAAACTATGATTAACGAATAAGCTTTTCTTTTTTTATAATTAAAACAAATCTATTAATTTTTTTTACCAATTTTTTTTTTTTTCTTTTTGATTTTTGATCATCATTATTATTAAAATTTTAAATTTTTCTTTTCAAGATGCACATTTATTTATAAATAACTTATGCATATTTTACTACTAATAGTAATTATAAAAATAAAAATATTTTTATTAACACATTGCATTGTTTTTTTTTTATATATTTATGTATTTATTTATACTTCAGATTATAAACTTTATATAACAAAATTAATAATAATATTAATAATAAAAAAAAAAGATTTTCTTTATAATTATTCCTATGCGTAATTTACTAAAAAAGTTTATATTAAAAATAAAAAAATAATAAAGATTTAAAAGTTAATTGAAAAAAAAAATATATATTTTTTTTATGTCTTATATTATCAAATAAATATTTAAAACATTTAAAAAAATCAAATAATCAATTTATTTTTTTATTTATTATAAATATAAACAAATTTGATAAATTAAAATGTCTAATCGTTTTTTGATGAGGATTCATTTATAATTAAGTATATAAATCAAATATATATATTAGAAAATGATAAATAAATTGATTAAAATAAACCTTATTATGACAAAGAGGAAAATATTAACTGTTTTTTTTTTTTTTTTTTTATTAATTTTAAGCTTTATTTTATATAATTTTTTTTTATTTATATATTTTTTTATATTAATATTAAATGTGTTGTATATATAATAGATTTATTATTATATTATTATTATATTATTATTATTATTATTATTATATTATTATTATTATTATGATTATTATTAAAATATTACAATATTATATTTTTTAAAATCTTAAAGAGTTAATATTTATAAATACATTTTTTTTTAAATAAAAGTATTAAAATACAAAAAAAAAAAATAAATTAATACTTTAAAGAAAAAATAAAGAAAAATAAAAACAAAAATAAAAAGATAAAAAATATAAAAAAAAAAGAAAGAAAGAAAAAGAAATGATTTATTTATTAGAATAAGTATTGATGAAAATTAATTTCTATATAAGTCTTTTAAGTTAAATGATATTAATAATAATAATAATGATGTATTATTGTATAAAAAAGAATCTTTTCTATAATATTAAATTAATTATTATTATCATTATTTTTTATAGTAAAATAATAATAATAATATTCTTCTTCTATTATTTTCTTTTTTTTTTCTTTTTACATTTTTTCTTTTTTTCTTGTTTCTTTTGTTTTTATATTTTTCGTTTTTTCTTTCTTTTCTTATTATTATTATTATTATTTCTATATTTTTTTTAATTATATATATATAAATATATATAATTCTATTATTTTTTTAAATATATATACCATTTTTTTTTCAATTGTTTATTGTTTTTCATCTATCTTATGTTTTTTTTTTTTTTTTTTTTTAAATTATATTAAATTAATTTTATTGTTAAAAAATTTTAAATTATTATAAAAAGAATTTATTTTTTTTTTTATTTTCTCATTTTTTTATTTTATCGGTCTTAGTATATTGTAATTAATGACATACACCAAATGCTTTTTGACATCCAGTGCCACAATGAGCTTCAGTAGTACCACAATAACCGTATTTACTACAACAATAACTTGAATTAGCACAAGCTCCACCATAGGCAGTACCACATCTACCTGAAACTGTAGCTGTAGCTCTTTTAGATGTAGTATTTGATTTTTTGGTAGTAGTTGTTGATTTTTTAGTTGTCTTTTTGGAATTTGTAGTTGATTTTTTAGTTGTCTTTTTAGTAGATGCAGTTGATTTTTTAGTAGTTGTAGTTGATTTTTTAGTAGTAGTATTATTTGAATTACTATTATTACATTTACCAAATTGACTTTGACAACCTGTACCACAATGAGCTTCACTAGTACCACAATAACCATATTTACTACAACAATAACTTGAATTAGCACAAGCACCACCAAATTCAGCACCACATCTATTTGCAACAGTAGATGTTGATTTCTTTTGAGTAGTAGAAGTTGTTACCTTTTTAGTTGTCGTTGATTTTTTTGTAGTAGTAGTAGTATTTGGATTATTATTATTATTATTACATTTACCAAATTGACTTTGACAACCTGTACCACAATGAGCTTCACTAGAACCACAATAACCATATTTACTACAACAATAACTTGAATTAGCACAAGCACCACCAAATTCAGCACCACATCTACCTGAAACAGTAGATGTTGACTTCTTTTGAGTAGTAGTAGCATTGGTAGTAGTAGTAGTTGTAGTAGATTTTTTAGTAGTAGAAGTACTTTTTTGAGCTTTACCAAGACATTTACTAGAAGAAATATACTTTAACATTTCTTGAAGACTATAGACATCAATTTTTGAAAGACCATATTTAACATCTAAACCATCTTTACCAGTAGAAATTTGAGTTTTTAATAAATTAATGTAGGCATTTGTACAAGCATAACTATTACAATTCTTTGTAACAATATCTTTAACATAACTAACATTACTAACTTTACTTTCATTGAAGAAAATGTCACTGTAAGGACATTTATTACCTTTTTCATCTTTTTGACAAATCATATTCATAAGATCTTTTTTATAGGATAAAAGAATAATATCTTCAACTCTTACATCATCTGATAATGAAAAACAAGATGGAGTATAACTTTTTGGTGAACTAATAAATTTTTGACATTTAGAAGATTTAAAGATATTACAATAACTATCAAGTTCACTTGAAGCTATTTTTTTATAATCAAATATACATGAACTATATTCCTTTAATTCTGTTTTACATTTTTGAATTAATTGGTCTTTGTTTGTAGTAGCACTGTATACTAATGATGCAGTGAATAAACTTAAAATTGGTTTAAAGAATTTCATTTTATATTTATTATTATTATTGCTTTTTTTTTTTTTTTTTTTAATTTAATTTTTTTTTAAAAATGTATTATTATATTAATTTTTTATTTTATGATTTAAAAATTTATAATTTCTTGGATTAATCAAGATAAAATATAAATAAAAAAAACTCTATTACAATGTATTATTAATTTTAATTTCTTTTCTATGTTAAATTAATCATTAAAAAAAAAAAAAAGTAGTTACAAAAAAAGAAAATGAAACAAAAAAAAAATAATTTCTAATTTTCTACTTTTTTTTTTTCTTTCTTAATTTAAAAAAAAATTTTATTATCTATATATATATATATATTTATTGTTTTGTTTTGTTTTTTTATTTTTGTACTTCTATTTGCATTTATTTATTTTTTTTTTTTTTTAACTTTATTTTTTGAAGAAAAAAAAAAAACAGAAAAAAAAATATATATATAAAAAAATATAAAAAAATATAAAAAAAAAATATTAAAAAAAATAATTAAATTATTTATAAAATTATTTATATATTTATTTATATATTTATTTATTTTATTTATATTTTTATTATTTATATATTTCTTGATTCATTTATTTATCTTGTTATTATAATTTTTTATTAATTAATAATCCATTTTTTTTTTTTTAATCAATCAATATAATATATTAGTCATTATATATTATAATTTAATTATTAATATATTCATATATATTAATAATGTGATTTATATATTCCATAATATACTATGGAGTAAATTATTGAATAATTAATGAATGAAAAGCCATAATTACTACCAGAATATATGTTAATAAATATATTATATAGTAACATAATATATTATATTTATTATATATAATATATATAACACAATATAATAATATAAAAATTATTGATTTTATATCATATATTATTTAAATTAATTTAATTTATGAAGACTTTCCATTATAGGTATTTTATAATATTATATTAAGATTAAATATACTATAATATAAAAAAAATATATATATTATATATCTAATTAATTTTTTTATATTAATTATATATATTTTATCAATTTAATTATATTAGATAATTTATTTATATAATATTATTTATATATGATAAAGAATTTCTTTATATAATATATATAATAATAATAAAAATTAGATGTATAATAAATTTTGTTTTGTACTACAGTCATAATCAATTAATATAAATATAAATATAAATAATTAAAATATATATAATCATGTGTTTCATGTGATAGTATAAATAAAATTATGATTTTTATTCATAAATAAATATAATTATATTAAATATAAAAAAAAATACAGAAAACATAAAATTCAAAAAAAAAAAAAGTTAAAAATAAAAAATATTATAAAAACACTTTTTTATAACTACATATTTTTTTGTTATGAAAGTAAAAAAAAAAAAAAAAAAAAAAAATTAACCAAAAATTACCAAAATTGTTAAAAATTGTTTATTATTATTCTTTTTTTTTTATTTTATATAATAAAAAAAATTGTTACTTGACAGTAAAAAAAAAAAAAAAAAAAAGTAAAATATTACATATGTATATATAATTTAATATAAGTAAAAGTAAAAAATAATAAATACAAAATTTATTTATTGTAAAAACCATAAACAAGATGACATAAAGCACCATAATTATTAAATATTGATTAATAAATATTTAATAATTATATAATATATCATTTATTAATCAATGATAAATAAAATAGGAATTAAAAAGTAAAAAGTAATATGTTCAATTACATTAATGTTATTAAAAAAGTATTTGGTATACTTTATATAAATAAAAATAAATTATTCTTTAATGTTAATAAAAAAAAAGACAGAATATTAATATTCATTTATTTGTATTTATTTATAATTATTCTTTGATTTTATATATTTATTTATTATCTTTTTTTTTTTTTTTAAAAAAAAAAATATGTAAAGTTATATTTTAAAACTATATATATATAAA
>MCFG01000212.1:77500-119137 GCA_002104895.1 Anaeromyces robustus | reverse complement strand
TTTAAAAACAATAAATCCATACAGCCCTTAATTCTAAATATAGAATTAAAGTAAAATTGATCTATCCTATTCCACTAGGGTCGGAAATAGGATCGGCATTTGCCCTACTAGGCTGTCCTACTGTGTTATCAGCATTGACGTTCCTGGAGAGGTTGGTTTTAAATTTATTGAATAATATATGTTGTCTTTTACAGACAACAGGCATGATATCATTCAATAGAGCCGCAGATCGCAAGGAAAAAAAGTAGTATAATTATACATAAAAACAATAAATCCATACTACATATAGAATTAAAGAAAAATCAATTTATCCTATATATACCATCCTAAAATATCGATATTACCATATACTATTGTTTCCATTATTAGAACTACATTTATTAACAATATTATTAATTCTATTATCTACTATTTATATATATATATAAATATAAAATAAATAAATAAATATATTCATTTAGATGGGTATAAAAAAAAAAAAAAAAGAACAGCATATAAAACAAAAACACAAATTTTTTTTTTTTTTTTTTTTTTTTTTTTATTTTCTTACTTTATTTTATTTTATATATTTAAATGCTTTCAAATATATAATACTAAATTTTTATATAATAAAACTAATAAGATTAATAAATATAAATTATTTATGATGAATATACGTTTTTCTTTTTATACTTTTATTGTTTTTTTTTTTTTTTTTTTTTATATAATATTCTCTTTTCATAAATAATAAAAACATTATTTATTTTAATGTAATTATTATTTATTATTTATTTTATATTTTATATTTTTCTATCATGTTTAAAAACTTTTTATAATTTTAATTATTTTATTATTTATGATTATTATTAATTAATTAATTAATTATTAGTTAATAATTAATTAGCTTATAAATAAAAGTCTGGGACCTTATCTGGAGTAAGGATACCATCCTTTTTAGTATTAACAGTTTCCCAATCGTATCCAAGAATACCTTCAGTATCACCAGAGTTTGGATTTAAACACCAGAAAGTCCAGTGGACACCATTTTCATGCATATAGGTAACTAAATTAGTTAACCATTTAACATCAACAGCATCTCTTAAGACTGAACCAAATTCACCAATAAGAACTGGAGCAATATCTTCCTTAACAATGTAACCCCATTTATCATCCCAAATTTCTGGCATGTTGTCTGGGAAATCAGAAGTAGTGAACCAATCTTGTAAGTGAACATTCTTATCGTAATCGTGGGCAGAGTAAACAAGCTTGTTTGGAACCTTCAATCTAACTGGGTTTTCCTTAACACCCTTTAACATACCTCCCCACCAGTAACTTTCACCCTTTTGCCATCCTTCTTCACCATAGTGATCATTACCTTCAACAATAATAAGCCAGTCTGGGTTAACTTCATGAATAGCATTACCACATCTTTCAGCAGCAAGTCTCCAATCACGAACTTCTTCACCACAACCCCAACAAGCGGTACCGTGTGGTTCATTATGAAGATCAGCACCAATAACAGTTGGGTTACCCTTGTAACGTTTAGCAAGGAATTGCCAGTCTTCAATCCATTGAGATTCTGGAACTTCATCAATGTACCATAATTCACTTTGTCCACCAGCAAGTGGTCTGTGACGATCAAGGTAAACCTTAATACCAGCAGCACCAGCAGCTTCAATAACAGCATCCATAACTTCTAATGGAGTTAAATCAGCAAGATCTGGGTTATTGACGGAATCAACAGATTCAGTTTTAGCTCCTTCTTTAAACATTTCATTAGTCCATGGGTAACGAATATGGTTATAACCAAGATCCTTAATAGTTTTAATGAAATGACTTAATGGTTTAGCCCATAAACCGTGTGGAGAAAGGTTAGTAGTTTCACCACCGAACCATGAAATACCAGCTAATTTAACAGCACGACCCTTTTCATCAACAATAAGGTGACCCTTAGTAGAAAGGAAACCTATTGGATCATTATTATTAACTGGTGGATTATTTGGTTGAGTTGGAGTGGCTGGTTGAGTTGGAGATGGTTGGGATGGTTGAGTAGGTTGTGGTTGATTTTTACATTTGGAGTCAATAATACCACACCAGGCTCCATTTTCGAAACCCCATTTACCACTACCATCAACAGTAATAGCTTCACAACCATTACAACAACCGTAACCAAGAGAAGAAGCCCAGCACTTTTTATAATTGATATTAATTAATTATTAATATATAAAAATTAGTAAAGAAAATAAAAATTTTTTATTTTTATTTAACTACTTATCATATCATATATTATCATATTTTATTTTTTATTAATATTAATATTAAAAAAAAAATGCTTACTGAATTATCATTTTTAGTTTCGGTAATACCACACCAGCTTCCGTTTTCAATACCCCATTTACCCTTACTATCAGTAAGTGTAACTGCAGTACCTGGGGTACAGCATGGGTAACCTTCAGCAGTAGACCAGCACTAATAATTAATAATTTTATTTTTAAAAAATTTAAATATTATATTATTAATAATTAAGTTTTATTTTATTTTATAAAAAAATATTATTTAAAATATATAATATTTTTCACAATATTATATTATACATACAGTAGCAGTTTGTCCATTACTATTTTATTATTATTATTATATAAAATAAATTTTAATTTTAATTAAAAAATTTCAAAATGTTAAATATATTTTATATTTAATACTAAAATATTACTTTTATATATATATATTTATATATTACTTATATTACTTACCATGAACTGTCAATACCACACCAAGCATTATTTTCGACACCCCATTTACCACTGGCATCTTCGTAAGTTACTGAACAACCTTTACAGCATGGATAACCATCCTTTGAAGCAAAATCACAACTTCCAAATGCCTTTCCAGCGAAAGACATTAAGGCAATAGATAAAATATTCTTGTAATTCATTTTTGATTTTATTGTTATACTTTTTATTTTAATAATTATTAATATATATTTTTTTCTATTAGAATATATTGTCGTATTTTTTATAATTATTGTTTTATTTTATTTCTGATATAATTATTATTTACAAAATGAAATTTAAATAATTACTTTAATATGAAAAAGACTTTATGCTTTTTTTTACTTTATAAATATATTACTGTTTTTTTTTTATTTAATAAAATTTAAAATAGTTTTTGTTTTTATTTGTTTTTTTAATTTTAATATTTTTCTTTCTTACAAATTTTTAAATTATTATTATCTAGCTTAACCAGTAAGCAGTATAAATATAATTTAATACTTTTTTATTTTATAAAAAAAGAAAAAGGATATATAAAAAAAAATTTTTTAAAAAAATAAAGAAAAATCACACTATTTATATAAATATTAACAAAAAAAAATAAACGCTTTAAAAATAATTATAAATATATATAATTATTTATAATAAAAAATATGAAAAATAGTAAATAAAAGTATTAACTTCCTTTTAAAAAAAAAAGTATTATGAAAATTAAACAATAATGAAAAAGAAAAAGAAAAAAAAAATTTTTTTTTATTTGTACTTTTTATTGGTTTATATTGGTACAACAAAAAATGTGAAACTTTATTAATTAAAGTTTGACGTATTAAAAAGAATTATATATTATAACTATAAACTTAATATATTATAAAAAATTTTTTTATATTTTGTATTATAGTAATAATTATAATAAATAATAAATAATAATAAATAAATAATAAATAAATAATAAATAATAAATAAATAATAATAATAAATAATAAATAAATAAATAATAAATAATAATAAATAAATAATAATATTATTATTATATGTTTAAAAAAATTTTATTATATATTTTTAATTGTTTTATATAATCTGATGATGTTTTTTTTTTATTTCTATCAAACAATAATAAAAAAAAAAGTTTTAATTTTATTAATATTTAAAGTTTATTATAAACTTTATTTAATATAAATTATTAATCATTTATCTTTGATAATAAATTATTTATGGGCATTTAAAAATTTTAATATATAATTTCTTTTTTTTTTTTTAAAAAAATAAAAACATGTTTTTTTTATAACTATTATTATATATATAAATAATAACTTAAAATATCATAATAAATAATTATTATTTATTATGATATTAATTAGATTAATTATAATTATTAATTATTATTATCATCATTTTATTATTATGATTATTATAATTATTATTATTTATTATTACTATTTAAATATTATTTATTATAATATTTTAAGTTATTATTAATAAATCATTAAATAGATAATACTATAAAACTATATATAATAATAAATAGAAGATGTGATAAATAATAATACAATGTTAACAAATGCTTTAATGCATTTTTTTTTACCTTTTTTTTCTCTTCTTTCTTGTAATACTTAATATTTAAATTTTAGGTAAATTCAAAATTTTTAAATTAAATTAAATTAAATTTCAAATTATAATAAATTCATATATTATATTAAATGAAATAAAATCTTATTCATTATTGAAGGAGAATTAATTTAACACTAAATTAAAATCTTATAATTTATTAGGAGATTAAATTTATTTGAAATTACTATATTTATTTATATTCTAATATATTAAAAGATAAAATTTTGTATTAAGTTTTAAATTTGAATGATATACAATTAAAATTTAATACAATGCAATATATAATATTTATATATTGATAATATATGAATTTACTTAATATTATACAAATAGTATAAAATCATTTTTTTTAATAAATTTTGGAACCATATGTTATAATTGTATATATTATACTATATTTATAATATATTATTAATATATTGAAATACAAATTATAATTAATTATAATATTGTGTTTGTTTTAAATTGTAATATATTATGTATAATAATAATATATAAAGAAAAAAATAAAAAAAATATAAAACAAATAAATTTATTAACAAATAATAAATTAAGTTTTAAAATCATTTTTTGTTGTTGAAAAAAACTCTTAATAATAATAATAATAATAATAATAATAATAATAATAATAATAATAATAATAATAATTTTAAATATAGATTGAGGATGGAATTCTTTTTTTTATGATAAAATTAATTAATACCAATTAAATAATTAAATAATGAGTTAATTTTTTTAATTATTATTGGTATTAATATTAATGATTTTATATAATAATTATTTAATTATTGATTTGCGGTAGACCACTAAGAAATTATTTATATACTAATAATAATTTAACATAAATTTTATTTATCAAATTTTTTATTATTAATAATATTATTATAAATATTTAAAAATAATAACAGAAATTAATAGAAATTATAATATTCAAAGTAAAGACTAATTTTTTATGTTTAATACACATAATATCTTAAACTAATGAATAGAGAAATACTTTTATAATTACTATTAATAAAATAGAATAATAGAATAAAAGAATTTTTCACATAATGTTTTTTTTTTCAAACAAATAAAAAAATTTTTTAACACAATAAATTAAAAAAAAATACACTAATTTATAAATATAAATATAAAAAAATTTTTTTTTATATTTTATTATATAATAAGTATAAAAAAATAATTATAAACTGATAAAAATTAATTGTAAATAAGAATTTACTATTAGTTAGTTTCATTTTGGCTAATATACATTAATAAAATATTAGTTTTTTTTTTTTTAAAAAAAAATATTCATTAAATACTATATTTAAATACTTTTTTTTATACCAGAAATTTTATTAAAAATGATTTTTTATCATGGGAAACAATTTAGTAATAAAAATTTTTTTTACGCTTTTTTTATTATAAATTAAAGTTTTTTTAAAAAGTAATTTTTTTTTAAAAAGTAATTTTTATTCCTACAAAAAAAATGATAACAAAATAAATTGTACAAAAAAAAATACAAAACAATCATATAAGAAAAAAAACAAAACTTTTTTTTATTTAAAAGAAAAAAAGAATAAAAATAGAGAAAAAGATTAATAATTTATTTAAACTATTTATCCAATTTATTAAATTCAAACATATAATTATTATTAATAGTTTTGATTTTAAATATACTTAAAAATAGTAATAATTATTAAAAAATTATTCAATTATTAAAGACAAAATTTATTTTAAAACTTTTGTATGAAAAATTGTAAAATCATTTTTATATTTTTTTTTCTTTAATTTGCAAATATAAAACATAGAAAAAATTTTTGTTTCTTTTTTTCACTTTAATTGTAACATAATTGTGATTTTCATTTATTTATTTATTTATTTATTTATTTATTTATTTATTTATTTATTTATTTATTTATTTATTTATTTATTTATTTATTTTTAAGATAAAAATATTTTAATATAAATGGAAATAATATTTATATTAATATTTCCTTTTTTATATAATATTATATTAAAAAATTTTTATTTTTTATTTTTTTTATTTCTTTTTCATTTTTTTTACTGTAATACTTTGACTACACAAATAAAGGAAAAAAGAAAAATCTCCAATTAAATAGAATATCCTATGATAATTTTGTGTTACACTTCTTAATAATCAATTTTTTAACATTTTTTATATATTTATTATATATTTATTATAATATCATGTGATATGTGATATTATTCCAAGATTTATATTTTTATAATTAATAATATATATTTTTTCTTTAGAATTTAAAAAATAATAATAATAATAATAATAATAATAATAATAATAATAATAATAATAATAATAATAATAATAATAATAATTATAATAATAATAATAGTAATAGTAATAATAATATTTTAAAAAAAACAATTTGTTTTCTATTTTCTCCAAAATAAAAAATAGATATGATAAATAAAATTAGTCATATTGTTACAATACACATAATAACAATAAAAATAAAACAATAAAATATTAATTATTGTTAAATTCTATTGTTTTATTATTATTTAAAACATTCTGTAATAAAATATTTTAATACTTTTAAAATATGAAAGCATCTATAAGAATATCAATACTAAGTAAGTAAATATTAAATAAAAATAATAAATTAAAATCATAATGAAAATGAAAGATAAAAAAAAAAGATATATCATATAAATGATAAAAAATATGTAATAAATTAAATATTATTAATAAAAATATATTAAAATATTTAATAATATATAATATAAAAATGAAATTTAATGTGTCTAAATATTTATTATAAAATAGTTTTATGACTTTCATTTTTTTTTTCTTTTCTTTTATTATTTATTTACTTAATATTATTAGAGCTTATAATCTCTTACAAATAATATATATTCTATTTTTCTATTTTTCTTTATTTTGTATTCTATTGTAATATTCTTTATTATTATATTATATTATTTTATCTTTTTTCTTTTTTAATATTTATTTACCTTTATTTTATTTATATTATTACATTTATCTATTTTATTATATTTTATTTTATTATATTTTATTTTATTTTATTTTATTTTATTTTATTTTATTTTATATATTTTATTATATTTTATTATATTTTATTATATTTGTTTACTTATTAATTTTATTTATAATATTACATATATCTATGTTATTAAAGGTATAATTATTTATATATATATTTTTTTTATAATATATTTAATTATTATTGTTATTATTATTAATTAAATAATTAAAATAACAGTTATTTTTTATAATTATTGGCACCCTAAAATATACAAATTATTATAGTTTTTATATAACAATTATTTTTTTTTTTTTTTTTGTTTTTTGAAAAAAAAAAAATTAGTATTTTGTTTGTATAATATAACAAATAAATATATATAAACTTACTGTAGATATATCTATTAGTTCATTAGTAATATGAGTTTGCCGAGAATGATTTATTGATTTTATTAAATTATTAATAATTTCCTCTATTTTTTTTTTTTTTTTTTTATTTTATTATTATTATTATTAAAAAAAAAAAATAAAATAAAATAATTATTTTTATTAATATATTTTTAATAAACTATATAATTATATATTATTAAATTTAAACATTAAATTTTAATTTTTTTTTTATTTTTTATTTGTTTTTTTTTTTTTTTTTTTTTTTTAATATTTTAATTTTTAACGTACTAGCATTTCGACTTGAATTTTCCATAGCATATTTTCTAGAACTTAATTCTGTCATATATCCTTCACTTAATGCCCAATATAAATTAATAGCAAAAGCAAATTCTTGTAATTCATCAAAAATATCTTCATCATATTTATATGTAAATAAATTGGCTAATTATTTTTAAAAATAATTTTAGAAAAAAAAAAAGTAAAGAAAGAAATAAAAAAAAAATTAGAAATATAACAATAATAATTAGAAATATTCCAAATATATATATATATATATTTATATATTAATCAAATAAAATAATAAAAAATAAAGATATATTAATCGATTTTTAATAAAATTGATCAAATATTAATATATATAATATATATCTTATTAAATATTAATTTATGATTAAAAGTAAAAAATAAAAAATTTACGTGAATTTATAATGGTTTCTCTTGTATAAACAGGTAATGTTGTTATTTCATAAGATACTGAATTTATATAACGATTAAATAAAATAAAACCTGAATCAAATATTTCATCATAGGAATCATCTTCTAAAACTTCTGAGTTTAATAGTTTTTCTTGCATTACATAATTAATATCATCACAAATTAAACATACTTCATAAAATGTTGGACTTGATTGTTTTTTACCGCCAATACCACTATAAATCATTTCAATATGATTAGGTATATTTTTTGCTACTTGTGATTTTATTTTGTCTCCGATAATGAAAACACGATGATTAGGTTGTTCTAAATATTCATTATCATTATCATTATCATTATCATGATCATCATTGGATTTTTGTTTTTTTAGTGATTTTGTTTTACTATTCTTGATGTTATTAGTCTCATTATCATCTTCTACAAAAAATTTTAATGCTCTTGAAACAGAAGTATTAACACCACCACATAATCCTTTATCTGAACCTACGGCTATAATAATATTTCTATCAGAAATTTTATCAGTAGCTTTTATATTTTTGAAATATGCTATTCATTATTATTTTATTTTGTATAACAATAATAATAATAATAATAATAATAATAATAATATATATATAATTGATATATAAAAATTATATACAATATAAATGAAATACAAAGTTTATAAATATATATTATTATTAGACTTTTTATATTTATATTTATCTATTAAAAAATATATTGTGTATTATTTTATGTTATTATATATTTATATTTTTATTAATATTACTATTGAAAGAATTTCCTATTTGTCTGGCAATATTCAATGATTTTTCGGCATTTTCAAGTTTATTTGTAGCAATTAATTTCATTGAATCTGTTATTTTCTTTGTATTTTGTATTGACTTTAAACGTGTTTGAACTTTTTATATATAAATTATTGATATATAATTTTTTCATTAAATATATATATATATAGCAAAATTTTTAAAGAAAATTATATATAAAAAAAAAGATTATAATTTAAATATTACAAATTAATAAATTATTAATGTGATTTTAATATTAATATATATTACTAATATAAAATTATATAAATAAAAATTCAATCATACTTTCTCTAATACTTGTTATACTTCTTTTTTGATGATATAAACATCTATAAAAATTTCTTATAAAAAAAAAAAAAAAAAAGAAAGAAATTTAAATTTCAAAGAAATTTTCAAAAAATGAAATATATACATTTTTATAAGAAATTTTTCATATGATGTAAATATAATTATATATATTTTTTATAAAATGTTTATTTATTATTATCAGAATTATAAAAATTAATAAATACAAAATTCATTTAGTATTATATACTTATTATATAGTTTTATTAAATCAATTCAAAATTTCAATTTTTATAAATTTAAAATTTCATTTTTTTTTTTTTTCAATTAAAAAAAAAATTAATAATTCATTTACCTTGTATATAAATAATGATTATTTATAACAATTGATTTTTGAAATACTGAACTCATTTTTTAAGATTTTATCTTATTTATTAAACATTTATTTTAAAATTATAATGATTATTATATAATTTGTTAATGGATACTTTAAAATAAAAATTTTATGAAAATGAAAACTTTATTAATTTGTAATATAAATTGGCTTTTATTTATATATATATAATTATAATTATAATTATAAATTTAAAATTTTATTTTCTTATATTAATTATTTATCTTTTAAAAATAAAAAGATAAATAGGGATATCAAAAACAATTATTATTTTAAAGTGTAATACTAAATTATATTATTTAACATTTCAAAATTTATTTACAAGAACAAATATTTTTTTTTATTGTAATTATTTTTTTTAAAAAAAAAAAAATAAAAAATAAAATTATAATTTTTTAATTAAAAAAATTTTTAATTAATTATAATTGATATAAAAAAATTATATAAAAAAATTTAAATAAATCTATAATAAATAATTCAATATCTATATTTAATATCGAAAAATATAAAGAAACTAATAACTTTTAAATTATGTTAGCAATAGGTTTTTTTTACATCAATATTTATATTTATGCACTTCTTTTAGTAGCATCAATGCTTTTCTAATTTTTCTCCTTCAATAAAACTAAGGATATGTATATTTATAATTAACAATAAAGTAATAAATTATTATTTATATAATCATAATAATTTTATATATTTTTATGATGTGACTATTTTAATATTATACTTTACTATTAAAAATACAACTTTTACATTTTTGGAGAAGCATTGTATATATATATAAAGGAATTATAAATATAACATTTATTAATGAATATATTACTCTTAATTGTTTCTTAATTGGTTTAATGATAAAGACATAAAATCTTTAAGTATATATTAATTATAATGTGATATATTAATATTATTTTCCTATAATTTTAACATCAATATTTATGTGGGTAATGACAATATCATCCAATAAATTCAAGAATATCTTCAGATATTTTCTATAAAAATTAATCATTGATTTATCATAATATTATCATACATTTTTTTTTTTTATTTATATTTATATATGGTCCGTTAAATTATATCTTTTTTTTGTTAAATATTTTTTACTACTATCACTTTTTATTATTAGAATAAGAAAAAAAACTGTTTAACTCCTTTATTTTAAATATCTCTATCTTTAACAAATACCTTTATACAAAATTAATTTATTGAAAATAAATAACAAGATCTTCTTCACTATATAATTAACAAAAAAGAAAAAAAGAAAAAAGCATCCATGAGATGACTTAACAAATATAATTTTATTGTTTCTTAATATTAATATAAATATTTAAGTAATTAATTATCTTTGATAATATTAATAATAATAAATAAATTATAATAATAATAAATAATAATAATAATAAATAAATTATAATAAATAATAATAATAATAATAATAATAATAATAATAATAATAATAAATAATAATAATAATAATAATAATAATAATAATAATAATAATAATAATAATAATAATAATAATAATAATAGTAATATATAAAAAAATAATAATTTTTATTATTTAGAGAATATTATTACTTTCTGAAAGAGATTTATATAGATAAATAATGATTTTTCATATTCATTTATTATTATATTTATTATTTATATATTTTTGAATAAATATATATTTAGATAATCTTTCTTTACAACAAAAAGCCTTCATAAATATATTCATTAATTAATATTATATAATATATTGATTAACATACAAATACATATATATATAATACATAATATATAAGTTTCTATTATATTAAAATTCTCTATTTTTTTTATTATATGAAAAAGAAAACTAATAACTTTTGATAAAAAAAATCATTATAAAAAAATAATAATTTTATATGTAATATTTATTAATGAAAAAAAAAAGTAAAAAAAAAAAAAAATATAATGAATATCTATAAATTTAAACAAAATAAATAAATAATTAATATTATTTATTTCATCAACAGCATTATTTTTTTATGAATAGATAGTAAAAAACTTTTTGGAATAGCTGGATGATAAGGATAACTACAGCTATAATTTTTGTTGTAAACAATCATTCACTTTAGCTCTTGATTCATATTCTGTAATATTTTTAGGTGAAATTTATGCTGTAATTATAATATCAATTATTCCATTCACTAATAAAGCATTTTTAATTTATTTTATTAATATTATTAATATTATAAATTTTGAAAATTTGACTTCAAATAAGTTTTATATTAATGAGTTTAATTAATCATAACTTCTTTATTTTATTTAAACATATAATAATTATATTATATTATTTAATATTAATTTATTTTTTATTTTCAATTTGTTAAATTTATGGCATCCATTATACTTAATTTATTATAATTTATTTTTATTAATATTTCATGTAAAAAAAAAAACAATTTATAGAAATTTAATGAAGATTATATTAATTACTTCATTATTCTTTATTTCTTTTTTATTTATATAAAAAAAATAAAAATAAATATATATTATTAAAAAATAATATACAATATATGATTTATTAAAATAATATTTTATACATTTTATTTTAATGTAACTTCTTAATATAGTTTCAATATTTTTATTATTTTTTTTTTATAACACACAATTCATACATCATCTTTATTGAATTTAAATACTAATATACATGAATCATAAAAAAAACACATAATTAAAAAAATGATATTAAAAAAAAAAATAAAAAACCGAAAAAAAAAAAAAATAAAAAAAAATAAAAAACCAGCTTAAACAGTATAGATATTTTTTATTATAATATTTCCAAAAAACAATATATAAAATGTATATAATAAGTAATATTTTTTATTGTTATTCAAAATATTGATAATTCATTATTAAAAATGATAATTCATAAAAAATCTTTAAGATTTTTTTTTAAATATATTTATTAAATATTTATAATGATAACTGTATTAAATAAATAATATTATTTATTTAATATAGTAGTAGCATTACCAAATTTTAATCATTAAGATGAATCCAGTTTTGAATTAAACATCCTCAATACAAGAATTAAAGATTTAATTCTTTAAAAATTTAACATTACACAGCATTTTGTGTAACAATGATTTATTTCATACGACAACGTGAAAATCATTGGAAATATATATATTATATATTCTACATAATTTAATATATATTATTCTATTTGATATTTATAATCATCATTTAAAATAAAAAAAAAACTAAATGAAATAGAAATAATAAAATTTTTTTTTGTATTTACATATACATATACAATTTCATTTTTTATTAATATTGGGCTGTTCTAAAAAAAAAAAAAAGATTAATATCTGGTATATTAATTATTACATATTACATATCAATAAATAAATAAATAAATAAATAAATAAATAAAAAATAAATAAATAAATAAATACAAATAAATGAATAAATGAATGAAGTAAAATAAAAAAAAATAAAAATAAAAATAAAATAAAATAAAATAATATAGTTTCATTTATTTATAAATTGTTAATATAATGTATAAATGACTATATTATTAAACATATTTGTATATCATAATATATTTTATTATATATTACTATTATATTAATATATTGTTTTCTTTTATTATCAATTATTTAAATTTTATTTTAATTCTAATTTTATTTTATTTTTTTTTTTTTTATTTTATTTATTTTATTTTATTGTGTATATATCAACAATATAATAATTAACCATCTCTTCTTATTATTTATTTATTAAAAGTTAATTATTTAAAGTAATTGTCTGGCTTTTATACAATTTTTATTTAATTTTTTTTTTTTTAATTTTATATATATATTTAAAAAAAGATAGAAAAGAATAATTGTGGAATTTTTTTTAAATTTATTTGATAATTAATTATATTATAATTGTCATCCTTTAAAATCATAAAAGAAATAGTAATTTGTGTTTTAACTATTTTAAAAAAAATAATTATTGATTATAAAAGTATAATTGAATAAAAACAATTTATAAAAATAATTACTATTTAAGTAATAAAAGGTAATATATAATTTTAATTAAAATTATGAATAAATTTTTGAATTTTATATAAAATATGTATTTTTTTTAAATTTTGTTAAGCTATAAAAAAAGTCTAATAAAAGGAATATATATAATGCATATATTTTCATTTTTCATCAATAAAAAAAAATATATAATATTATTTGTTAGAATAATATATAAATAAAAATATAATTTTATAAAATTAAAATTTACTAACTATATATATATGTATATATATTTAAAATATTTTTTCTATAATCATCCACTTATTAAATTAATTATAAAAATGAAATATCATATATCATTTTAAAATAATAATAAATATAGATATAATATTAAATGAAGTTTTATATATTATCGTTTTCATAAAAAATATTCAAATGATCTTTTAATAGTAAAACTTCACTTTATTAATATATTCATAAAAAAAAATATTTCATTTTTTAAATAAATAATTATAATTAATAAAATATATATAATATAATTAAAAAAGAAAAATTATATATATTCTTCAATTCAAAATAATATATTAATAATATATAAAAAATGTCTAAAAGAAATTATTCAAAAAAAGATAATATGAAAAGAAATGATCATCATATAGGTGGTACCTTACAAAAACAACCATCATTTAATTCACATCAAAAATTATTCTTTCATACCAAACAGCCATATTATACTTTACAGGATAAAGCTAATCCTAATGCACCACCAACTTATCAAATATATCATGGACCAAGTCAACCATTGGATACTATAACTCCACCTTTATCTCTTACAGATAATCTTAATTTAACTTCAACTAATTCTTCCTATCCTACTTCATCAACCAACAATTCAATTGCTACTTCAATTACTACTTCTGCAACTACTACTACTACTACTACTCTTTCTTCAACCCCGCTTCAAAGTCAACGTCCTAAAAATATTTTAAGTGAATTAGTAGTTTCAACTGGTGATGAATTAGTTTTCCAAACTAAAAAATCTGAAATTGAAAATTCTTTAAAGCTTATTAAAAGTATTGAAGACCGTTTTATGGAAGATCATTTACAACAGGATAAAATATTTTTATCAAGAATTAATTCTTATACCAATGGCTATATACCTTTACTACATCTTACAGCCTATTCTGATATTTCAAAATATTCTCAAAATAATTTAGATTATATGGCTAATGCTATTGAAACCTATTCTCATCAATTGGAACTTAATCCAGAACGTACCCATGTAAAACGTAAAGGTCAAGGCACTGTAGTACCTTTAGAAAAACTTATAGCTAATTTAGTTCCAACTGCTAAACGTACTCTGGTAGCATTAAATATTGATAATACTCAAATCCAGAAACAACAAGAAGTTTTAGATCAATGTCGTCGTTATATTAAAGAATGGGAACAAGAAGAAGAGAAAAAAAGAAAAGAAATTCAAAATAAGGATTCCAATAATATATCTTTTAGTAATAATTTCAATTCAAATCATAATAATAATTCACTAGTAATGAAAACATCAGGTAAAAAAAAATTATAAAATAATAGTTTTTTTTTTTTTTTTTACATTTTTTTTTATATTTCAAAATTAATATTCTTTATAATTATTATTATCATAATTATTATTATATATTTTTTTTTATATTTTTTATATTTCAAAATTAATATCATTTATAATTATTATTTTTTATATTTTTATGATTATTATTATAAATATTAAAATAATTTTATTTTTAATAATTATATTAATTAAAAATTATTTTATAATCTTTTTGATTATTCATAATTTATTAATTAAAAAAAAAAAAAAAAAAAAACAAAAAATTACATTAAATAACATAAAATAATATAAAAATAAAATAAAAAGATGAATCATCAATCCCATCATTATTTGTACAACATTCAGTAAAAATAGCTTATGTTGAGAATCCAAGAGATTACAGAAATATGTTTTATAAGCCAGAGGATTTATGTAAGGATATTTTTGAACCTATGGATTCTATACCTTATGCCCTTTTAGAATTTGATTCAGAAAAAACAGCAAATAATGTATATATTCACTTTGAAAATGATAGAAGAAAAAATAATTCTAATTTTACAATAAAGAAGAGATTTAGAAATTTCAGAAGATTCAGTAATAACAATAATAATATTAATAATAATAGAAATATTAATACTAACAATGTATCGAATAGCATGGATAATAAAAATAAATCAAATAAATCTTATTCTAAAAATTATCAAAATTCAACTAAAAAGGATAAAAATAAATATAACAAAAAATTAAATAATTTCTATAATAATAATAATAATAATAATAATAATAATAATAACAATAATAATAATATCAATAATATCAATAATAATAACAGTGAAAATAATTATAAAAATAATTACAGAAACAGAAATAGTAATTCATATATAGATAATAAAAACAATAGAAAATCATATACTAAAATGATTCCAACTCCTCCAGAAAATACTGGTATATTTTAATATTTTTTTAGATAATATATTTATATTATATATATATATATATTTCGTTTTTTCTTTTTCTTTTACTTTTACTTTATAATAATTATTATTATTAATTATATTATATTATTATTTTTTTATATTATTATTTTTTATATTATGTTATATTATATTATATTATATTATATTATATCATTATATAATATTATATTATATTATATTATATTATATTTTATTATATTATATTGTATTATATTATATTATATATTGTAATCTATCACATTATTAATAATTACTAAAAATTATTTAGACATATTAAATAAAGGAAATCTTCATGAAACTTCAACAATATTGTCTAATGCAGCCGCATCAATTAGTAAAAACAATAATCTTAATCATAACACCATTTCAAATAATCCAAATAATTATATAAATACAAATGATAATATTTATATTACTAAACCTTTATTATCACCAACAGTTACTTCCTCTTCTTCTATTTCTTCACCAACCACTTCACCAATATCATTAAATCTCAACAATAATCAACGTTCTTCTCTTGATATGACAACGAACAATACGTCAATAAATAATCAAGTACCATCTTTCATGAATCCAATGAACTCATTTAATAATGTTTTCAATATATCTTCCTCTACAACTCAAGCAACAAACAATTCATCTTCTCAAATTCAATCTCCAAATTCAACTCAAACTAATTCTCAGATATCTCCAATTTCTTTGAAATGTAATAATCCAAGTGATATTGTAATTACATCTCCTGCCAATAATATAATTGATAATTCTCCAACTCTTCATTCTGGAAATAGTGCTAATAGTGGTATTAATACTTCATTATTTAATTCTTCTCCATCCTTAGCAAAAGATTATCAAAAGCAACAAGTCTTTTTCCAAAATAATGTTCAATATAATGGTAAAATATGTAAATTAGATCCAATGAATTCTTCTGGTTATATTCAATTAAGTGATGAAGTAATTTCAGTTTTATTAAATGATACAAGAAATGAAGGTAAAAGTTTTGAATTAATTAAATCCTATTTAGTTTATTTTTCTTATTCAGATGTCGAAATATCTCATCTTAAAAATATGAAAGTTGGAGATAATGTAAGTTTTAAAGTTAAAATGACTTTTATTGCTCCAAATAGTATAAATAGTCCAGTATCTATCTCTTCTTCAAATCTTTCACCTTTAGATATGGAAGACAATTCTATTACTCAGGCTTTTGATATATTTATTAAAAATAAAAATAATATTCCTCCAGATGTTTTGGAAATGATGAAAATGATGGAAAATATATTTTAAATTTAAAAAAAAAAAAAATAAAAAAAAAATTAAGAATCATTTTTCTAAAAATAAAAAAAAAAAAAAATAAAAAATAAAAAAAATAAAAATAAAAATAAATAAATAAATAGATAAAAAAAATGTAAATGAACATATTGTATTTTTATATTTATTTTAAATCTTGCAGTATAAATATTTTGTTTATTCTTATTCTTATTTTTTTTTTTTATTTTATTTTTTTTTCTTATAAATAATTATTATATATATTTAATATATTGATATTAAACATTAAAATAATTTATTTATTATTTCTTCCTAATAATTTATTACTTTGAATAGAATGAAAGAAATACAATTTTTATTTAATTTTTCTAAATAAAGTTTCACATAATAATAAAAATAAAATAATCTATAAATTTTAATAAATTATATAAAGAATTATTATGATATATATAGTGAGAAAAAAAAAAAAATATTGAACCATTCTAATGTTATATTATATTACATTAAATCTATATGTAATATATAAAAATTATTATAATAAATCTAATATAAATAATAAAATTTAGTAAAGTCGTTAACAATTTTTTATATAATGTAATGATTAAAAATGTCTTTTCATAATTAAAAAAAAAAAAAATCTAACAAAAGTTTATAGATTAAGATTGTAATAATAAATTCAGAAATGTCAAAAATTATATAGTATATTAATATTTTATATAGGAATATGATTATAAAATTAATATTAAATATATTTGAAGTAACTTAAAAATGAATGAAGAACAAAGTAAATATTCATTCTTTTAAATAGCAATAAACATTAGAAATGAAATTAATTAATGTTTAATAAATTAAGTAACAAAAAATTTATAAGTTTTTTGATTAGTATAGTAATGTAAGAATGTATTTAACAAATACATAATATTATTAACTTGGTTCAAAATTAGTTTCCAACTTTTTTTGATAATAATAAAAAAAAAAAAGAAATACCATATTTCCCAATCAAATTGATAGGATAAAAAACAAAAATATATCATTAAATAATTAAACGGACACTTAGTAGGGAATTTAGTTTACATATTCACAATATTAAATGGATACATTAATATATAGATATTTCTTAAACAACTGAATTATGAAAAAAAAAAAAAAAAAGTAATGTTATAAAATACTTTGATAAGTAAACTTAGTTTAATATTTTTTGCTTTATTGAATATTTTGTATATTATGTAGTTCGTACACTTTATACAATGATATATATATATATAACTATAAAAAAAAACATTTTAAATACATAAAAAATTTTGTATGTGTATGTATAGGTATTAATTGTAATTATAATCATGTATATAATATAATATAATATAATATACAATACAATATAATATAATATAATATAATATAATAATTAAAATATAAAAATTAAAACATATTCCTTTTTTAGAAAGAGACAATTTGAAAAAGGAACAAACTTTA
Organism: Anaeromyces robustus; assembly: GCA_002104895.1. Taxonomy (NCBI): domain Eukaryota; kingdom Fungi; phylum Neocallimastigomycota; class Neocallimastigomycetes; order Neocallimastigales; family Neocallimastigaceae; genus Anaeromyces; species Anaeromyces robustus. The sequence continues at coordinate 99,908 of MCFG01000212.1, read as the reverse complement.
TTATTTAATTCTTTTAAAAAGTAGTAATAATATTTCAAGAATGTTAATATTTTTGAAATAATAAAGTTAAGTAAAATATAATAATATTTAAAACAAAATAAATTATAATAATAATATAATATTTTAACGTAATATAAAATATGATAATTGTTTCATATATTATCCAAATATATTTTAATTATATTAATCTTTAATTGATTTAATTTAAAATTTAGTATAATTCATTTAATACTAGTATATTTATAATATATATAATAAATAAATGAATGAATATGTTTAAAGATAAATAAATAAATAGTAAAATAAATAAATAAATTTAAATAAATAAGTCAATAAGTAAACAGGCAAACTAATTTTATAAATTAATAAATGTTATTTTTTGTCAATTAATCCTTTTTTTATTAATTTATATTTTAATATATATTATAATATACTATAATATATATTATAATATAATAATTTTTCTTATGTTCTACAATTTTAAAATCGAAATCTTAAAAAACAAAAATGGAAAAATATAAATATAATTTTAATATAATCTAATATAATCTAATATATATTAATATAAAAATATATTATAATTTTATTATTAGTTTAGTATTCTTCATAAATTAATAATAGTAAAAAAGATAAAACAACAAATAAATGAATAAAATAATAAGTAAATAAATAAATAAATATTAAATAAATAATTAAATATTTAAATATTTAAATATTTAAATATTTAATAAATAATATATTTATAATATAAATATTAAAAATTTTTTAATATAAGGTATCTAAACTTTAACATAGAAGTATTAGAATAATTTTATCTTGATATATATTTAATAAAAAAGAAATTAATTCAACTTTAATAATATAATAAAAAGAAGCGTATTATTTTCTTTTCTCAAAAATTCAATCAACATAAAATTAGGAAAAAAGAATTAATAACCATATTATTTAAATATATGTTATTTGATAATTCTCTCTTTTTTTAAGATTAGAATACAAGAAAGAAAAAGAGAAATAGTAAAACGAAAAAAGTAAGATTAATATATAAAAGTATAAAGAAAAAAGTAAAATTTATATATATTATTTATTTTTCATATATTATTATTATTCTTTAATAAAGCATATTTTTACAATTATGATTATTATTATTATTATAAAATTACTTAATTAATAAATAAAAAAAAAAAAAAGAATCATATATTAATTATACAATTCAAATTAATATTAATATACAAACATTAATTATAAAAATACATTAATATAAAAGTATTCTTTGAAATTTATATATAATATAATATATATATGTTCATTGTTATCGTAAAAATAAATTTATTTATTATAATTATTTATGAAATAAATTTTTATAATAAAAATTTATAATCAATAGTGATTTTTTTTTTTAATAAAAATAATAATAAAGATTTTATATTTATAAATAGTTATTTATTTTTATTTACAAATAATTAGTATTCATTATTTTCTTTATTTTTATAATATAGTTTCCAAAAGAAATAATAATATATTAATTATTAATAAGATGGTTAATAAAGAAGATAATGAAAATGTAATTTCAAATCAAAATTTGAATAATGGAAATACTGTTTCTGAAAATAAAGACAGTAATGTACAAAAGCCATTGAAAGTTGCATTAGGTGATAATAGTATGGAAATAAATATTGAACAATCAGATAGTCCTGTATTACAATTAAATTTCGATAAAATGGACATTAATAGTGTTAGTCCTCCACAAAGTCCTTCTTCTTCCTTAAATCCAATTCTTCCTGAAAATGAAAATGATTCAGAATTTGAAGATACAGATAGCAATGATGATAAAAGTGATACTGATATTGAAAATGATGATAATGAAGAAGACTATGGAAAATCAAATTTCATTATATATAAAAAAATAGCTTCAAATAATAATGGTATATTTTTTATCTAATTTAATACAATAATATAATTTTTTATAATTAATAATAGTGATATAATAAAACTATATATAAATGTTTTTTTTTTTTTTAAAAAAAAAAAAAGAAATATTTAAATATATAAGATTTATTATAGTTGTTTTTCCGTTTTATATTTTAAAATTTTATTTATAATATATTAATTTTTTTTTTATATCATTCTAAATAATTTATATATTTAAATTATATAACCTTTTTTTTTTTTTTTTCTAATAATCAAAATAATCCAATTTTAATTGAAAATATTTGAAATTTAATTAAAAATTTTATTTGAATATCGTATAATTATTATTATTATTATTATCAAAATTATTATGAAAATTATAAAAATTTACTTGTTATTCAATTTAATAACATTTATTTATTTTATATTTACATCATATTTATCTACTTATTTATTTCCATATATAATATTCATTTATTTAATCATTTATTTAATCATTTATTTATATATATATATTAATTTATAACATTTATATAAAAGATCCAATTGACAGTCTTAAAAATACAAAGCCATCAAAAAGTATTTTAAAAGTTACAAATGTTCAACCTCAAAAAAATACATTTCTTAAAAAAGAATGGTTTAAAGAAAAATTTGGTACTTCGGGAAATACTATATCAAGCGCTTTTAAAAGTTTTTCAAATAATGCAAATATGGCAATTGAACGTCAAATAAATAATTTAACAAACGGTCAAAGTACTTGGAAATCAAAAAGTAGTGATTCAATTTATCTTAATAATTATTATAATGATTCTATTGGAAATACTATGGCCATTGATGAAACGAATCGATTAAATCCAGAAGATGAAAAAAATGATATTTGTAATAGTATGGATTCATTTTTAGGTGATATTCCAAAACGTGTTCGTTTTTCATTTGAAGATATCACTACTGCTTTAGCTAATGATGAGAATCGACTTTCTTATTATCAAATACAACTTCAACAAATTCAACAGCAACAACAACAATTACAAAGAAATCAACCTCTTCCTATAACTCAAAGAAGAGATAGTTTAAATCATAGTCATCCGGTTCAAATTAATAATTCTAATGATAATTCTCCATCTACTTCACCAAAATCTTCATCAACTCAATTAGATAACACCAATAAAAATAACTCTGAAAAAAATAATATAAATGAAAATGGAAATAATAATGTTAATAATAATAATAATAATGATAATAATGATAATGATAATGAAAATAATAATAATGATAATAATGATAATAAAAAGAACGATAATAATAATAATAAGAATGATAATGATAATGATAATCAAATTGATTCAAATTCAAATAATGTGTTGTCTTCATCTAATGATAATATAACTAGTTCAGAAGAATCGATATCATCAGTAATAGAAAAAGAAACTTCATCACAAAATAACATAAATAATATAGATAAAGATAATAATGAAGAAAAAGAGCCTGTTATTGAAGTTGAAGGAATTAAAGAAGGTGATGAAGTAAATTTAGATGATTTATATAATACAGACGAAGAAGATAATGGAGATGCTAATAGTGATGACAATAAACCAAAAGTTGATCCAAGATCAAAATATCCATTAACACCAGCTCAAATCTTAAAAGCATATGAAATTGAATGGAAAAGAAGAAATGAAAAACCAATTATTCCTATTATTAATATGTTAAATAATAAAATAAATGAAAATGAAAAAACTGTACCAATAATTGATATTCATGGTAAGGAAATATAAATATTATTTATAAATATTAATATCAATAATTTAAAAAAAAAAAATAAATAAATAAAATAAAATAATTGTGAATTGTTTATTATTTTTATTTTAAATATATACAATTTTAAATTATGTAACATTCATTAATATTAATTATTATTATTTTATTATAAATGTAATATTTAAAAAGATTATTCAATTACAAAAACTTCGGTAATATCTTTAGCCGATTTGTTAGCAACAAGATTTGGATTAGAAACATTAAATTTAGAAAATACAGGAATTGTTAATGAAGTAAACATTGGAAAAAAAAATTTTTTTTATTTTAATTTATATTTATATTAATTCTTATTAATATATTTTAACTATATCTCTTTATTATATATATTAATATAATATATATATATATATATATATATATTTTTTTTTTTTTCTTCAAAATATATAATGTAATTATATAATAATATAAATAAATATTTTTTTTTTACATATTATATAGGAATTAAAAATCATATTAAATAGTTTACTTCCAATAAAAACTCTAAAACACTTGAATATTGCTAATAATCCAAAAAGTAGTGAAGGTGTAAAATACATTTCTTCATTTTTAAGAAAGGTAAATCAAAAAAAAAAAATATTATTATAATTGTTTCATCAAAAAAAATAAATAAAACAGCATGATTATAATTATTTATTATTATAAATATTATAAAAAAATTTATAAAAATATTAATAGTAATATTAAATAAAAAATCGTAAATATAAATGTATATAAATATATTAATATTAATTAATTCTAAATAAATTAATATAATATTTTTTATAGCAAAAAAGACTTCGTAGTTTAAATATATCAAAATTCTTTATTAATTGGGAATTAATTAGTTATTTATCTATTGCTTTAGAAAGTAATACTTCATTAAGATTACTTATAATGAATGGATGTCAAGTTAATTACCATGACTTTTTAAAAATGTTTGGTAATAATTTATTATCATATAATATATATATACATTTTTTTTTTTTTCAAATATTTATACAATGAAAAAAAAAAATTATTTTTAAAAATATTTATTAACATCAATAAATACTTAATATATATAATAATTATGATATATTCCATTAGCAAAAGGTATTCATAAATCAAAATTAAAATATCTTTGTTTCAAAAACAATAAATTTAACAGTGATTGTGGAGAAATGTTGGCTCATTTAGTTAATCCATATATACCATTATTTAAAAAACAAGATATGACAAGCTTAAATGGATTAACCTATATTAATTTGAGTAATTGTAGATTAAAGGTAAATTAAGATGAAATAATAATTTACATTTATATTACTTTTAATAACATATATATTATATGAAATATATTTAGCTATACTAATAATCATTATTTATATAGCCTTGTTTTTATTCATTTTCTAAAGGTTTAATAAACAATCCAACATTAGAATATTTAATTATTAGAAATAATAATTTAGAAGGATCAGATTTAGCAATAATATCAGAAATTTTGGTAAATTTTTTGCTATTTATATTATTATAATTATTATTATTATTATTATTATTATTATTATTATTATTATTATTATTTGGTAGTAGTAGTAGTAATAATAGTACCATTTAAATAATTAAAATTAAAGTAAAATTTATATATTAACTATTTTAATAATATAATACAAAAATTAATTTCAATAAAGATTCAAAATGATATATTGCAAGTCTTAGATGTTAGTAAAAATAAAAAATTATGTGCTGAAGCAGAACAAGTTATACAATTAAAAAATGCTTTAATTGCTAATAAAACATTAACAGAATTAAATATGGCACAAACTGGAATAACATCTGAAGGTAAAATTTAATAAATAGATAAATAAAATTGAAATAAACATAACATAAAAATAGGCATTAAAAAAAATGAAATAAAAATATATATCTATATATTTATTATAAATTTAAAATTATTAAATGTTAATTTTTAATATTAATTATTAATATTATTATATTTTTATCATTTTTTTTTTTTTTTTTTTTTTTTTATTTATTTATTTATTTATTTATTTTATTTTATTTTTATTTTTATTTTTATTTTTATTTTATTAATAGGGGCTATATCAATTGCAGAAATTTTCCCATTAAATAAATCAATTCGTATTCTTGATTTAAGATCAAACCCTATAGAAATTGCTGGTGTTGTAGCGTTATCAGTATCGCTTAAAATGAACAACACTATTACTAGTTTACAACTCTCTCAATTCATTATCCAAACTGATAAAAATGAAATAGAACCGGAATTTCAACGTATTCTTTATGATATTTTAATTTCTTGTAGTAGAAATATGTCAATTAATCCATACGTAGAAAAAAATTCTTTAAGTCAATTCAAAGATTTAGATATTAGTCATTGTAATTCACCATTAGAAACTAATGATCATTTTTATCAAAAAATTCTTAATACACCAAAAAAATTAATGCAAAAAAATAGTAGTAGTTCTTTAAGTAATAGAAACTCTTCTATAAACGGTAGTAGAAATAGTTTAAATAATGCCGTTTATCAGAATAATTCATCTAATATTAATCTAAATTCAAATTCAAGTCTCAATTATAATATACCGCAACAATTTGATAATATAGCAGATAATCACTCTATTAGTAGCATGGATAATAATATTGATGCTTCTGTAGTAGATGAACAACTTAAAGTAATTTTTAATTAATTAATTAATAGTTTCTTTTTTTTTTTTTTCTTTTTATTTTATTTTTTTTTTTTTTTTTATAATAAAATTTTTATTCATCAATATAATTAATCTACTATAAATATTAAAAAAAATTTTTTTTTAATAATTTATTTTTATCTCTTATTCATATTTAATAATTTTATTTTAAAAAAAAAAAAAAGTATGATACAGAACTTGCTATAAAACTATCAAAAGAAGAAGAAGATAATAGAAAACTCAAAGAAAGTATTGAATCATTAACGAATGATATTCTTTTATTAGAACAGATGATTAATTCTGATAGTAGTGAAAAAGAAATTCAAGACGTAAGTGTTAATTATAATTATAATTATTATTATTATTAAATATATAATAAAAAATATATAATATTTATATATTTATTTATTTATTTATTTATTTATTTATTTATTTATTTATTTATTTTTTTATTTTTTTTTTTTTAGATTGTTTTAAATGAATGTGAAAAGTATTGTAAGCAATTAGTTCAACGTATTGTTGAAGAAAGTATTAAAGATGAAGTTATATCAAGTAAGTGATTAAAATAAAATAAAAAAAAAAAAAAAAAAAAAAAAAAAAAAAAAAAAAAAAAAAAAAAACAATAAATATTTTATATAATATAGATGTATTAATTAATTACTTCTTATATTTTTTTAAAAAAATTTCCAAAAAAAAAAAGATGAAATATTAGCATTAAATGATAGATATACAGTAATTACTGAAAAAATAAAAGAAAGAGAATCATTAAAAGAAAATAAAGATAAAGATAATTCACAACAAGGTATTTATTATGTTATTTTAATAAAAAAATAAATAATAATAAATTTATAAATAAATAAATAAATAATATTAATTAAAAATAAAATTATCTTAAATAGAAACAATTAATAATGAAAATAAAGAAGATACATCATCAAATAACAGTGATAACAATGAAAATAGTATAAATAATGATAAAGAATCTAATTCAAATAAGGTAAATATAAAATATATTAAAATGAAAATTACATAATATTAATTTATTATATAATACCTAATATATTATATTTTAAAATATAATGCTTTTTAAATAGGACTCTCAACCTGTTGATACTTCAAAAATGGTTAGTTTTATTTCTAATATTATTATATAACTATAAACTATAAAAGTTTAATAAATATTATATTATATTTTTAATTAATATTAAATTTTTATTTTTATTTTTATTTTTTTTTTTTTTTCATTAAAAAATTTTAATAAATGTATTAGATTATGGAAATTGACAGCATTTTAAAAGAGGATGATAGTGATTAATCTATTCTAATTATTTGAAAAAAAAATTTATAAATTTTTATAAATAACTTTTTTTTAAAAAAAAAAAAAAATATTAAAAATAATAATATAAATTTCTATATAAATTTAATATATAATAATTGTTTTATTATATATAAAATTTTTACTTTGTAAAAGTTAATAATAAAAAACATTTCATAAATATAATAACCTATAAAATAATAAAAAAAAATTAATAATTTTTATAGTTTCAAATTATTATTAAATCAAACTAACTCAATAATAATAGTTTTTTTTTATTTGGTAAAAAAAAATTATAAAAAATTTTAATAAACGATCAATATTTTAATATTATAATCTAATAATTTTTTTTATTGTAGATTTATTTATTTATTTATTTATTTATTTATTTATTTATTTATTTATTTATTTATTTATTTATTTATTTATTTATTTATTTATTTATTTATTTATTTATTTATTTATTTATTTATTTATTTATTTATTTTTGTTGTTGTTGTTTTTTATAATTTATGTAAAAGTATGATAATACGTATTGTACATCTTTATAAAATTAAATCAAATCCTATAATTAGAAAAAATTTCATTTTTTAATTTATTTTTATGCGCCCTATATCATATTACAAAAACATTGTGAAATGCAACACATTCCATGAAATTTAATAAACAAACAATTTAAATTTAATTAATATAAATTTTATCTTTAAAATAAATTTTATCTTTAAAAGTAAAAATGTTTATATTTATTTTAAATTTATAATAAACGAATTAGCATAAATTTAACGATAAATAAAATTTTAAAATTTAAAATAAAAATATTTAATTAAATTTATTTCTTCATAATTATTAAACAATATTTAAATTTAAAATTAATTTAAAATCCAATAAAAGGAATTATACATATTAATTTGAAAAATAAATAAAAGAAATTTAAATTTTAATAGTAAACAAAACAAGAAAGAATAAAAAATTTACTCATTAACAATTCAAACTTTAAAATTTTAATCTTCATTTCATTCAAGCAATATGAATTGAAAATAATTCTTCATATATTTAACATTATCACTAAAATTTTGGTAACAATTCTCAAAAATTTATATCAATAATTATATATATACTTATTTCATTTCTTTTTAATAAATTACTAGTATTTGAATATGAGTTTCTTCAAAGATAATACCTTTTTAGTTAATTCTCTTGAAAATAAAAATATTGTTGTAGAAGAAAAAATAGATACTACTAAAAAAATAAATGAATTAAATGATAAAATTGAAACTCTTGAAAATAAAAATAATGTTTTAGAAGAAAAAATAGAAACTACTAAAAAAATAAATGAATTAAATGATAAAATTAAAACTCTTGAAAGTAGAAATAATACTTTAGAAGAAAAATTAGAAATTATTATAAAAGAAAACCGTGAATTAAAAAATAAAATTGAAACACTTGAAAATTGTACTAAAAATTTACAAGATAAAATGAATTCCAGAATACCTGTTTATCGACTTTATAATCCAAATGCAAATGATCATCTTTACGTCCTGGGTGAATCAGAAATGCGTTATTCAGAAGCTAAATTCGATTATCATAATGAACGAATTGAATTTTATGCTTTTCAAAATAATAATTAAAAATATTTATAAAATCTTCATCATTATGATCTCAAATATTTCACATTTATACACGTATTCATAATGCTAACATCCAATGATTTGGCAAATTCATATTAAATTTTAGAATCTATCAAATTTTGTTAACTATGGAGAGTTACTCATTATGTTAACCTAAAAAATGATAATACTATATAACCTTAACTATATTAAATAATTCAATTATATCCAATTATATATCAACGCAATATCAATGTTATCTAAATCTTTTGGAAGTTAATTATCCTTCGATTACAAAGTGAAAATATTCATGTTATTTTGATTAAAATAAATCCAAATATAATATTTTAAGCGAAACTCAATAATGAAATAATACATTAAAATTTTTATTTTATTCAATGTTTCATCAATTATTTATTAACACTTTATATTTTTGCTTTTATTTAAAAAAAGAATGCATATAAAAATAATAAAAAAAAAAAAATTTTTTTTTATAATTCTAAGAAATAAAAATATTTAATAAAACAATTTAAAAAGAATTAATCTAAATAATTATGTAAATAAATAAATAAATAAATAAATTTGTTTATTATTAATTCAAAATTCTTTTAAGTTTTAATAAAAATTTTATGAATAATTACTTAACTTTATATATCATTCATAAATAAATATTAAAAGAAAAAAAGAAAAAAGATTTTTGAATTAATATTATCTCTTTATTATTTATTCAATACAATATAATCATTCCATTTTACTCTTTTATTTTTATTTTTTTTTTTTTTATTATTTATCACAACTTTATTTGTTTAATTAACTCTTTTTGCTTTTTTTTTTTTTTCTTTTTTTTTTTTATTGTTTTTGTTTTCTTTATTCTACCTCACATAATTTTAATTCATAATATTTTTTAACAATGAAGGTTACACAAAAAATAATTGTAAAAATATCAGAATACCAAGTACTTCTTTTTTTTTAAACATTCTCTCTTTCTAATATTTTTTTATTCATCTTAAAATACAATATTGATTTTATTACTTTAATAAAAGTTTTACAATAATTAGTAATTATATAATTATATAATATACATTTTTTATTTATTAAAATTATATATTATTGAATTATTTTCTATTATTTATTCTATCATTATATTTAATTTATTTTTTTTTTTTTTAAATCTAATTCATTTCTTATTTATCATAATTAAAAAATATATAATTTACTATAATTAAAATATATACATCATAAAATTCATAAACTTTAATATACAAACTATATACTATAATCAAAAAAAAAAAAAAAAAAAAAAAAGATAAATCCAATATCAAAACTATCAAAAAAAAAAATAAAATAAAATAAAATAAAATTCAATAACTCATTAAATAATTGATTATCTTTTCATTTCTTTGTTTTATTACAATTAATAATTTATTTAGAATGGTATTTCCTCTTGTTGGCTTTCTTTTTATCTCTATTATATTTTACTAAATATTTCACTATATTTTTATTATTACATTCCCAAAATATTGGTCTTATATCATCATTATCCGCTCTTTTTATATATGCTCCATGTTCTACTAAATATTTAACTATATTTTCATTCCCACTCCTACATGCCTCTAATAATGGTGTATTACAATCTTTGTTCTTTTTATTTATATCTGCTCCATGTTCTACTAAATATTTAACTATATTTTCATTCCCACTCCTACATGCCTCTAATAATGGTGTATTACAATCTTTGTTCTTTTTATTTATATCTGCTCCATTTTCCACTAAATATTTGACAACATTTTCATTTTTACCATTACATGCATAAAATAATGGTGTTTTATCATCCTCATCCGCTTTATTTATATCTGCTCCATGTTCTATTAAATATTTAATAATATTTTCATTTCCACTACCATTACATGCATAAAATAATGGTGTTTCGCCAAATACATTCTCTTTATTTATATCTGCTCCATTTTCCACTAAATATTTGACAACCTTTTCATTTCTACTACTACATGCATAAAATAATGGTGTTGTACCATATTCATTTTCTTTATTTATATCTGCTCCATTTTCCGCTAAATATTTGACTACATTTTCATATCCACCTTCACATGCCCTAAACATTGGTGTTTCACCATACATACCCCCCTTTTTATTTATATCTGCTCCATTTTTCACTAAATATTTGACAATATTTTCATTTCCACGAAAACATGCCAAATATAATGGTTTATGACCATATTTATCAACTTTATTTAGATTTGCTTTATGTCTAATTAAAAAGAAGAATAAATTTTCATTTTTACATAGACATGAATAATATAAATAATAACTACAAGAATCACAAGAATAAAGTGTAAATTTAAATAAGTTATATTTATATTTATATTTTGAAATTTGTTGTTCTAAATCTGAATTTGATATTGGTGTTTTATTTTTATAATAAAAAAGTAAAATATTAAGTATAAATTTATTATCAAAAAAATTTAAATTTTCAAAAATTATACTAAATAATTTGTAATTATCTTTTTTTATTAACCTTTTTATTAATTGAGAAGATATATTTAAAAAATTTGAACAGTTTTCAATTATAAACTTTAGTCTTGTTTCTGAAAGTTTATTTTTATTATACATTTCGTATATAATGTCCCTACCTTTTTTAATAAATTTATTATTTGTTATATGTTTTATTTCATCAACATTTTTGTCATCGATAGCTTTTAAAAGAGAATCCATTTTAAATTTATTGTCCAATTTATGATTTAGTTTTTTTTTTTTTTTTTTTGAATTATATAATTTTTGCATTTTAATATTGTTAGAATTAGAATATATCATATTTAATTATACTAATTTATATTAATTTATTTAATTATTTATAATAAATTTTCATTTATATTATTTATTCTTTATTTTTATTTTTGTTTTTTATTTTGTTTATTTCTTTATATATGAAGATATAACAAATTATTAACAAAAAAAAAAAAAAAAAGTATCTCGATTTTTATTAATACAAATAAAAATATTAAATTTATTATACAACTTTAATTTAATTTATACAATATTTAAAAATGAGCCAATAAAAATTATGGATAATTCAGTGAATGTTAAATATATAATATTTTATGATGAGTTATTTTTTGTTAAAATGAGTAAGATATTCTATGATAATAATTAGTTATTCTTTTTTTTTTAAATAAGGACGATATTTTATGATGATGATTAGTTATTCTTTATTAAAAATGAAGACGATATTTTATGATGATGAGTTATTTTTTTTTAAAATGAGGACGATAATATTCTGTGATGTTAATTAGTTATTCTTTTTTTTAAAATGAGGACGATATTTTATGATGATGATTAGTTATTCTTTATTAAAAATGAGGACGATAATATTCTATGATGTTAATTAGTTATTCTTTTTTTTAAAATGAGGACGATATTTTATGATGATGAGTTATTTTTTTTAAAATGAGGACGATATTTTATGATGATGAGTTATTTTTTTTTATAATGAGGACGATATTCTATGATGATGAGTTATTTTTTTTTAAAATGAGGTCTATGATGATAATTAGTTATTCTTTTTTTAAAATGAGGTCTATGATGATAATTAGTTATTCTTTTTTTAAAATGAGGACGATATTTTATGATGATGAGTTATTTTTTTTAAAATGAGGTCTATGATGATAATTAGTTATTCTTTTTTTTAATAAAAATGAGGACAACTTTAGCAATAAACCATAACTATAAATGATAATACCATCATTATTTATATAAATATCAAATAGAGGTTTTTTTTTTTATAATTAAACATTTATTATTAAAATTTTCAATTATTATTATTATTATTATTATTATTATTAACTATTATTATTATTAACTATTATTACTATTATTATTATTAACTATTATTATTATTAACTATTATTATTATTAACTATTATTATTATTATTATTATTATTATTATTATTATATAATCAATTTCATTTTTCATAATAATACTATGATTATTTAACTTTAATTAATAATTTTTAGAATTTATAATTATTGTTTTATAAAGCAAGCAATAGTAAAATAATAGAACTAATTAATTATAACATTTATAACAGTTATAATTAATTAGTTCTATATTGTCATTAATTGATAAAAAATTATAAATAAATATTATTATTAATAATTAAATAAAAGAATATAAACTTGATAATAAATAATAAATTAAAATAAACTTATAATAATAATTAATTATAATTTAAATTTTATAAAATTATTTCATATATATAATAATTATTATTAAAATTATTATTAATTTTATTTTAAAGTAAATATAATAAATATAATTTTATATATTTTAATTATTAAAATATATTTTCCTATTTATTAATTATTATTAATTAATTAAATTAAAAATTGACCTCTAATTTTAGTCCATTATAAAAATCTATATTTTTATTAAAATATATATATATATAAAAAAAAAATTAGAGTTATTGCAAAGCATTTTAAAAAATATAAACATTAGAATAACCAAAAATTAATATAATTTAAAAAAAAAATATGATTGTAATCATAATCATATTATCGTAATTATTATAAAAAAAAATATTTTATATTTTATATTAAGCAAATTATTAATAAATTTAAATATAATGATCTTAAATAATTCTTAATAATAGTAAATATTGCTGTAAAATTCTTAATTATATTATTCCAAATCAATTTAATTATTAATTCTTTTATTTCATAGGTTTATTGTAATTATTTGTTTTTTAAATCTTTTACTAATTATGATGATAATTAGTAAATATTATATATAGAATTTTATTATAATATGTTACTTATTGATTAATTCTTTAAAAAAAAAAAAAAAAAAAAAAAAAAAAAAAAAAAACTATAAATTTGTACATTAAGTACTTCTTTTTAAAATAAAAAAATAAAAATTATATATTAAAAGAATAAAAGAATCAAAACATAATTAAGAAAAAAGTATATATAATGTCTTTTAATTATTAATTATTATTATATATATGAAATAATTATATTTATATCTATTTTGAAATATACTCAAAATAAGTATTGTAACTTTTCAAAACAGGATTTAGTTTGACATCAAATTAAGAAAATTGTTATTATTGATTGATAATTAGTTTTATTAGTTTTATTAAACGTAAAAAAAAAATATTATTTTAAAGTTTTCCATTATATAAATAATATTTAATATTTAATATTAAAATATATAATACACACTACACTACAATATATTATGAATATATCAATTATATAAAAATATTTTAAAATACTTTTATATTATATATTAAAATTTTTTATATTAAATTTTCAATTTATTCAATTTAAAATTGACATATTATAATATATTATGATATAAAATAATTTTAATTAAATGTCAATTATAATTATAAAAGGAGAAAATTTAAAACAACTATTGAAAATCCTAAAAATAATATTTAATTAAAACAACTATTGAAAATCCTAAAAATAATATTTAAAACAAATATTTAGAAGATTTATAATTAATATATAAAATATTAGTATAATATTATTCATAAAATTAATTATTATTATTGTTTATTAGTTTTTTTTTTATTATAATATCTTTTATATTATTAACTATATTCTATTTACTAATTTATTATTAATTATTCTATTCTATTATAAATAAAAAAATATTTAATAATAACATTAAATGATGTAGACCTAAATAAATAAATAAATAAATAATTTATTAATTAATTAATAAATTAATTAAAATATATAAAATGGCAGCAAAGAATACAAAAAGTTCTTCCACTAATAATGTATTTGAAAAATCCAAAAAGGAAATAAAAAAAGCAAAAAAAGATATTAATGAAACCTCATTAGCTACTAATAAATATGGTGCTATTTTAGGTATTTTTATTCTCATATTCGGTATCATTTATGCTGCATTATATGGAAACTATATCTATAAAAGAAAAACTGGTCAAACTACTAGCGCTCTTAGACATGATAATCCATTTGCAAACATTGGTAAAATCAACAATATTGATATGGAAACTTTACGAAAAGCCATTAAACTTGATGAAAATGGAAAAATAAATTTCTCCCAAGAAGATATAGAAAAGTTCAAAGAAGTTTTTGTTGATGTTAATGGTAATGCTCAAGTTCCACCAAAATTTAGTGAAAATAATGAAGAAGCTGGCAATGAAAATGAAAATGAAAATAATAATGATTCTGACACCAAAGCTAAAGATAGTGAAAAAAAAAATACGAATGAATCAGAAAAATTAAGACAAAAACGTAGTTTGAAAGTATCAAGTGGTAACCCACCAGATGAAACTGGCAATATATCTGACTATTTAAGTAATTTACTTACAAGTGGTCCATCTGCTAACTTTGTTGATCGTCTTCGTAACAAAATAGTTATCCTTAATCCATCTAACGATAACGTTGTTGGTGAACCTATTGAATTTGTTAATAACCAAAAAATCCGTTATCGTAGAAGCATTAACCAACACTTATATGCTAGTGAAAGTAGTAAGTTTATTTATTTATTTTTTTCTATCTTTTTATATATGTCATATATATATTATTTACTAACATCTTAATCTTTTTTTATAATTATAATTTTTAGACAATGTACAAAATATTTGTCATAATATTAATTCTATGGAAACCAATATATGCTATTAATTTTAATTTTATAAAATTTTAAATTATTTAAATATATTATTATTGATGAAAAAAAGAACTAAATAATATAACATATATATTTATATGTATATGAAAATTATAATTTTTTTTTCCATCCTTTTTAATATGTACTTTAATTACAAAAATTGATATGTAGATAATTAAATATTATTTATTTCAATTAATTATATATAATAGAAAATTTTTATTATCAATAATTAATAATAATTAATGCTAATAAAAAATATCTAGTGAATTAGTTATAGATTATATTATTTAACATAAAATAGTTATAATCTATTTTACGTTAAGATGATTAAGAATGTATTATATAATTAATAGTTATATTTTTGCATTATTATAAACTACTTATAAAATAATAAAATTTATTAAAAGAGTTGAAAAAAAAAAAGAAAGTAGTATTATTATTAATTATAATAATAATAATAATAAGTCTTTTTTTCTAACCTTTTATATAGTTTTTTTTTTAAAGAAATATTATGTATTTTAATTAGATGAAATCATATAATATATTTAAAAACTATCCATATTCTATATTTAGAGTTTTTTTTATATTAAAGAAATCCATTCAAATAAAATATAATTTAATTGAACTTTAAATGAAAAAAACTTTAATTGTAAACTATAATAATAAATTAGAGATTTATAATTTAAATATTTATAATTAATTTAAATTTAAATATTTGTATTTTTTATGTGATTATTACTCATTAATATTCAATTTTTATTTGATAATCATTACTTTGTTTTGATATTTAGAGTTTAACAAGAAGTAAATGTATTTTTTTTTTTGTTTTATTTTAAACTTTAAATTTATAAATTATTTTATTAAAAAAAAAGAAAGAAAAATAATAAAATAAAATTTAATATAAAAAAATTATATAATCATGTTTATTTCTTTTCATAACAAAAAAAAAAAAAAAAAAACTATTAAAAATTAACAAAGCCTTTCATATTCTGATAAAAATTAAAGTTTTTAATAAAGAAATCATTAGTTTTGTTAGTCACAATAAATAAGTTTATTATATGTTTATAAAAGAATGTATATGTATATATATATATTTTTTATTATATGTTCATAAAAGAATGTATATATATATTTATTATTTCTTAATATAATAATTATAGAATTATATCATTTTTAATAATAGAGTTGACTGTTTATAAAAAAATCTTTTATCCACTATTAAATATCTTTATTCTTTTTTTCTATTTAAATTATTTATAAAAAAAAAAAGGGATAAATAATTAATTTATATAAATGAATGAATAAATATTAAATAAATAAATTAATTTATTAATAAATAAATTAAATAAACAAATTATTATAATCCTAATAAATAATGAAAAGATATAGGAGATATAATCGATATATTATTATTAAAAATTATAAATTTATTTATATATTTATATATTTATATGTTTAATTTTTTTATATTTATATATATATTAAAAAATTTTATTAGTAAAATAAAATTTTCATATTTTAAACATTTTTAATATTTATTAATTCTTTAAAAGTTCCTTTATTATTTTTTTTTGTTGTTGATCTTAAAAAATATTATTATTATTAAAAAAAATAAAAGAGGAAAATTTAGACTATTTTAATCTTTATTTATTTTTTTTAAATATATGAAAGAAATAATAATAAATTAATTATTATTGTTAAATATAAAAATTAAATAATTTTACTATAACCTATTTTATTTTTTAAATTAGTCTTTTTTGTAATAAGTAAAGAATCTTTTTCTATATAAATTAAAAAAGTTTAATTTTGATTTTTAAAATAAAAAAACAAGATAAATTATTAAATTATTGACTTACTCAAACTTCAATTTATTAAATATAAAAACAATTAAAATAATAAATTATTATATAATAATATTGTTAATCAAATAAAATTTCTAAATATATTTATGTTTATTTAAATAAAAATAGTTGTCATCAACAAATATAATTATTCATAAATTCAGCATTATATAGTAATATTATATGTGTATAAATATTATATAATTGTTAATACAATTACAAAAAAAAAATAAAAGAAATAATAATAAAAGAATTAATAATAAAAGTGTATAAATAAAATTATATAAAAATAAAAAGTAATAATAAACAAATTTTAATTTTTAATAATATAAATAATATTAATATAATAATAATAATACTAATACTAATACTAATAATAATAAAATTATGCTAATTATTTATATATATATATTTATATTTTTTTTATAATAGATAATATGTATAAGCCTTTTTTAAATAAATTTTCATTCAATTAATATTTTTAAATAATTTTAAATTAAAATTATTTTTATTCCTCTTTTCTTTTTTTATAAAAGAAATATTCTTAATTTTTTACGTGATTTTTAAATTAAATTTTTATAATACAATAAAATTATTATTTAAAAAAATGTTCATAAAAAATTAATATACTAAAGTAATTTAATTAATAAAAACATTAAAATAATTTTGTACAAGGAATTTTAAAAAAATTATTTTAAATAACAAATATTTTTAAAAAAAAAATAAACATTATTTATTATCTTCATATTTTTTACACACATAAATATATATTTTATTTACTTTAAAAATAAAAAAGACACATACCAAAAAAAAAAAAATAATAACAGTAAAAATAAAATGAAATCAAATAAAATTAATCATCCCCCTAATTCTACTCAACCGTCGTATCATCTTTATGATATGAAATTACATGATGGTCATAATAGGCATATAGCAAGAAGAGCAACATATGGTAGATTTTCTCTTGCACCGAAATGTGTAACAACAGTAGTTACAAAAACAACAACAGAACTACCATTATTATTATCAAATACCCATTTACCAAATAAATTAGATCCAGTTGAATACCCTTTAGCTAATATTCATACATCTCTTAAGCGTTTTTGTTATGACAATAATGGAATTCCAACTTATAAAAAATCAGTAAATAATAATTTTATTTTATTGTATATTCAAAATATAATATATTATCCATATATTTTGAATTTTAACTTTGAAATATTTATTTTTTTTTTTAATTTAGCATGATGTTTTATTAAATGAATCTACTAAAGAGAATGTTATACTAAAAAAGAAAAATAGAAATGGTAAATATTTAATATTTTAATAGTGATTATAAATTTTGATTTAAAATAAAATTATAAAAATATTAATAATTTACATTATAACATTTTATTTTCAAATTTTGAATTTACATTATTTCATTAAGAAACTTCTGCAAGTACGAGTACAACAATTAAAAATTTACCCAGTCCAACTTTATCACCAACTCCTTTAACTGAATCTCGTCAATTTTTATCATCACCAATTGAAAATTCAACTCATTCAATCAATATATCAAATAATGTAAATGAGATAGATAGTGATGAAGTTATGAATGGAGGAGAAGCAAGTAGTAGCAGTAGTCAAAACAGTAATCAATATAACAAAGATGGAAATGCTTATGATATGAATAATAGAACTCCCTCAAATAAATCTAAAATGATGGGTACACTAAAACATAGAAATGAATTAGATGAAGAAAAGATATTAAAAATGGATAATAATATTGAAAATAATGATTATTTAAGAAAACTAGTATATAATAGTAGCAATTTTAGAGGTTTCGTAGAAGAAGATACAGAAGAAGAAGAAAGCTTAATAGAGGAAGAAGAAGAAGAAGATGAAATAGCTGGTGATGGAAAGATTTCTTCTCGTCATCGTTATTATTCATCAATAAACAAATATAAATCATTAGAGGGCAAAACAAATTACCATACCACACATTTAAATCCTATTATAACGGATAATGATAACTGTAGTCAAAATTCAAAAACAACTAAAATGTCTTCTAATTATTATAATAAGTGTAATTGTGATAATTGTGAAAATTGTTCAGATCAAGAAATGTATAATGAATATAATCAATATAATAAAAGATCATTTGGACAGAATCAACAAGATCCATTATCACCTTATAGTGGTGGTTCTCCACCAACTGCTCTTTCAGATGTTCCAAATATTGTTACAATGTATGATGAATTAAATCCAAATATGCAAAATTTGGTTTTATTACGTCTTTTAAAAAGATGTCCTGTATCAACACTTCAATTTGTATCTTCATTAATTCTTCCTGTACTTAAATACGATATAATAACTTTACTTCCAGTTGAATTAACCTATAAAATTTTGAATTATTTAGATATTGAAGATCTTTATCATTGTATGATGGTATGTCATGCATGGAAGAAAATTATTGATTCTCCTGGTGCAGAATTAGCTATATGGAAACAAAAATTGATAGAAAAACAATGGTATGATGAAGAGAAAATTAAAGCTATATTAACTGAGTATAAACAGAGAAAATTAAAAGCTAAGGCTAAAAAAGCTTCAGATTATTTAATGAATGCTATGTGCGCATCAAATTCTAATTCATCTTATTATACTACTACATCGGCTTCTTCGTCATCTACTTCATATACATATAATAACAATAATAATAATAATAATAAAAGTAATAATAATGATAATAATAGTAGTAATAATAATACATCTATGAATAATTATAATACTTTTGATAATAATCAATATAACAATTCTTGTCTTTCATCTTCATCAAATATTAATAATAATTCTGTAAATAATAGTTCAACATATAAGTTAACAAATGATATGCAAGGTAATTATTATTATTAACATATATATATATTTATATATTTTAAAATATTCCAAAAAAAAAAAAAAAAAAATTATCAATAATATATTTATTTTTTAAAGTATTATTTTTAAATCGATATTTATTTATTTATTTATTTATTTAACGTAATATAAATTTATTAATTATATAATATTTATATATTTTTAATTTAATAATTTTAATTTTAATATTAATAAAATGTATATAATTATATTTGAACAATTTTTTTTTTATTAAAATATTTTAAATTAGCTATTAATTCATCTGAATATGAATTTGTAAGGAATTGTCCAAAGAACTTCTATAAACGTATTTATCGTCGTAATCATCTTTTAAATCATAATTGGAAACATGGAAGATGTCGTCAAATATCTTTTTCAGGTCATGAACAAAATGTTGTAACTTGTTTACAATTTGATTCAGAGAGAATTATATCTGGTTCAGATGATCAGACTATAAATGTATATGATACAAAAACTGGCCAGTTACTTAAAAAATTAGAAGGCCATAATGGTGGTGTATGGGCATTACAATATTGGAAAAATACACTTGTTAGTGGAAGTACAGATCGTACTGTACGTGTTTGGGATATTGAAGAAGGATGTTGTACACATAAATTCCATGGTCACACCAGTACTGTAAGGTGTTTAATTATTGTTACTCCAACTGAAAATCCAATTACCCATAAAATAGAACCGAAAATCCCTGTTATTATAACAGGTTCAAGAGATTCTAATCTTAGAATTTGGAAATTACCTGATATTAAAAAAGATCCACCATATAATTCAAGTGATTATGGTAGTGGATCCAATAGTAATAATCCATACTTTTTAAAATTATTAAATGGTCATACTGAATCTGTTAGAGCTATTGCTGGTAGTGGAAATGTTTTGGTTAGTGGTAGTTATGACCATACTGTTAGAATATGGAATATTTCTACTGGTGAAAGTACTTTTGTATTAAGAGGTCATCGTGAAAAAGTTTATAGTATAGGATATTCACCAGAACTTCAAAAAGCTGCAAGTGGTAGTATGGACTTTAATGTTAGGGTTTGGTCAACAACTACTGGAGAATGCTTATTTAATTTAGATGGTATTGTTTTATTTAATTTTTTTTTTTTTTTAATTCTTTTTTTTTTTCAAAATTATTATTATTGTTTAAAAATAATAGAATAATGATAAACAATAATAATAAATAATAATAAATTAATAATAAATAATAATAGTTAATTAATAAATTAATTTATAATATTAATTAAATAAACCTATTATATAAATTTTAATTGTCTTTATAGGTCATAGTTCTTTAGTTGGTTTATTAGAAATATCACCTAATTATATTATATCTGGTGCAGCTGATTCTACGTTAAGAATATGGTCTGCAGAAACTGGTCAATGTATGTCAGTACTTAATGGACATCAAGCAGCAATATCATGCTTCCATCATGATCCAAAATTAAATAGAATAGTTTCTGGTAGTGATGGTGGTGTTAAATTATGGGAATTATGTTCTACTGGACCATCAAAAACTAATAAATTATTAACAGATACCCGAAGTGGAATAAGTAAGAATGTAACCTATGGTAAATATGTAAGAGAATTAATTCGTGGTGTTCAGGGTGTATGGCGAGTTCGTATGGATGAAAGACGTTTAGTATGTGCAGTACAAAGAGAAGGTAATCGTACATGGTTTGAA